>JAPWTK010000181.1:810000-873920 GCA_029963805.1 Aromia moschata
CCCCCCCCCCCCCCCCCCCCCCCCCCCCCCCCCCCCCCCCCCCCCCCCCCCCCCCCCCCCCCCCCCCCCCCCCCCCCCCCCCCCCCCCCCCCCCCCCCCCCCCCCCCCCCCCCCCCCCCCCCCCCCCCCCCCCCCCCCCCCCCCCCCCCCCCCCCCCCCCCCCCCCCCCCCCCCCCCCCCCCCCCCCCCCCCCCCCCCCCCCCCCCCCCCCCCCCCCCCCCCCCCCCCCCCCCCCCCCCCCCCCCCCCCCCCCCCCCCCCCCCCCCCCCCCCCCCCCCCCCCCCCCCCCCCCCCCCCCCCCCCCCCCCCCCCCCCCCCCCCCCCCCCCCCCCCCCCCCCCCCCCCCCCCCCCCCCCCCCCCCCCCCCCCCCCCCCCCCCCCCCCCCCCCCCCCCCCCCCCCCCCCCCCCCCCCCCCCCCCCCCCCCCCCCCCCCCCCCCCCCCCCCCCCCCCCCCCCCCCCCCCCCCCCCCCCCCCCCCCCCCCCCCCCACACAGCAATATTTTCTTACAGACTCTACACTTACTGTCACGCTGTCATAAAATAAATCACCAAAGAATTTATTTGTATTTATTTATTTATTTATTCAATGACCCGCCCGCCACGCGCTGCTGAATTGCGGCACGATCGGCCAAGCCTATTCATTATCAATAAATAAATTACTGTCAGCTTCCTTCAGTTGTTCATAAATTAACTTCATTGTTTTTTACTTACTTTGTAGCACTCTTCAATAAATGTACATTTTAAAATCTCTGTTATTATTATTATTAACAAATAGTAATAATCCTCCAATGACAACAGTTTATTAATTATTTATTTCACTCAATAATTCAGGAGATCTTCAAATAAGTCAATATATTAACCTTTAGACTGCCGGCATTTTTCCCTTATAAATGGATATTTTTGAGGGGCAAAGTTTATATATATAAACATCTAATATGTCTAGAGTAGTTGCCGAGGTCACGGGTGGCTCATATATGAGCCAGGCCGGCTGGCAACGGTTGGGCCAATGTTAAAAATTTTCAGATTGTGTAAATTACTTACTATATATTTATTTTTAACCGAATATGCTTGATATTATAATGTAATAAGCTACCAAAAACACTAAAATATATTTAGTCACCAATAAAACCACTCAAAAACGTGAAAAAAGCGATCAGTTACACTGAAATAATATTTTTTTCTTCATCCCTAGACTTACATATTTTCATACGTATATATTTTTATACTTATATAGAGACAAAATTCTTGAAGTGGGCCACCTAAAAATTCGAGGTGTAAGTAATTTAAAATAATTAACACATTTTGATAGTATTTTGAATAATAGAAGACATGTATTTTTTCTTTTTTGGAAATTTTTATTTTCACAATAGTTATTAACAATATTGTTTTTTAACACTGTTTTACAAAAATATGTTTTCTATTGATTAGGTCATCAAATCTTTATGAAATTTGGTGAGTATGTAGAGAAATACTATTAGTTTGCCAATTTAATTTCGAATTTCATGAAACACTTAATTTGTTTAAATAAATAGACAATACTTATAAACAATTTAATATTTATAATACTTCTCAATCACTCACAAAAATCAGCGAAGCGAATTTCGATTCCTTGATTAATTCTGAATAAATGAGACAAAAAAAAAGTTGGGTTGGGGACTTGCATTAGGCGAAGAGCCATGTTGTTTTGTTTACTTTGTCCTTTGACGCGTAACGGCGCGACTAACGCGCGGCGTGCTGTTAGTAAATATAAATTATAAAAAGTAAGTTGTCGATAAGCAGGATGTTAGATACGCATTATAATTAAGGTATTTTTATTAATTATTAACATTTTTTTATACATTAAAATTTCTTTAAACAAAACGTTATAAACTATTTTTTTTTTCATTTAAATTATATCGATAAGTTAACTCTCCATCTTCAATTAGTCTGACGTTTAATCCTCGTTTTCATAGTACTTTCAGTGACAGATTTATTAGATTCGGAAAATATTCTACATGATAATTGACTTTCACTGACTGGCATAAAGCAATGGTACTGACGAGTGTTTTTTTAATGTTTTAGCCATGACGTATCAAGGTTTTAAAAATTCTTCGTTTAGTTTATGCTCTTCTTCCGAGCAACAATCAAAATTAATATTTTTGAAAAAATGTTTTGCCCATTCATACAAAAGTTTTGGCGATGTTATGTGTTTATCATTATCACAGTGTAAACTAGATCGATATGCGTGTCGTTTCACTGTACTTCCGATTCCATCACAAGCCCCATTGCCGTGAGAAGTGGCGAAAAAATTCCACTGTGCTGTGTATACCAAAACCTTTTTCGTGATGAATCAAATTGATGAAGTTAAATTTATTTTTATACTGAGACCCAGCACCATCCAAAAAATTAAATATTCTTTTTATGTGATCTAGACCGACAGCTTTTTTTAAATGATCTCTTTGAATTGAATAAAAATACTGAATTAGCATCGTGGGTAAGATGTTCTGAAATTATTACGTAATTTTCGTTTTTTATTGCATTGTATTTTTTAAAATAAACTACATAGGGATGCAGAGTCGCTTGAATATTAGCCCGGTGCTGTGCTGTGATTGAACTGCATTTTGAACTTGGCAAGTGTAATTTTCAGCGAAGTCTAATGTTACGATTAGTTTGTCTTCTTGAACTGAATTTTTCATTTTTTGAAAGAAATCTGCTTGAGCTGTCGCTAAAAAATCGTGCTTTGCCAAGTCAGGAAAATCATTTTTCAAATCTGTTAAGAATTCTTCTTTCGATTTTGATTTTGATAACAGCTCGCACCTATCTGTGCTTATCCACTGACTAAACGTTATTTCCGAAATTTCACACTGTGTGAACGAAAAGTTGGATATCGTGAAAGTAATCTACTTATTGTAAGAAAAGTAAAAAAAAAAAGGAAAAATGTTTCGCACTTTTTTAAAGATGAAATATAAAAATAATTTTAAATTTTAAAATTTTATTATTATTAAAAATTATTAATATATTTTTATATATGTTAAATAAGTTTTATAAGTTAAATTGTGGTAAAATATTCTGTTGTTTTTATTGCTCTTGCAAGATTGGAAACAAAAATCCAACTAGATTTTTAAATTTTGAATTACGTATTATTGACTTGAATGACGTTTTTATAAACATAATTGTGATTCTTTTTTTTAACGGATTACAACACGAATTCGCTTTTGGCATTTTAAAATAATGACATAACTTATGGCGAAACATATATTTGACGATAGTCGCGCCGTTGCGTGTCAAAGGACAAAGTAAACAAAACAACATCGCTCTTCGCCTAATGCAAGTCCCCAACTTTTTTTTTAATCTCATTTATTCAGAATTAAACAAGGAATCGAAATTCGCTTCGCTGATTTTTGTAAGTGATTGAGAAGTATTATAAATATTAAATTGTTTATAAGTATTGTCTATTTATTTAAACAAATTAAGTGTGTCATGAAATTCGAAATTATATTGGCAAACTAATAGTATTTCTCTACATACTCGCCAAATTTCATAAAGATTTGATGACCCAATCAATAGAAAACAATTTTTTTTGTAAAACAGTGTTAAAAAACAATGTTGTTAATAACTATTGAGAAAATAAAAAATTCGAAAAAAAGAAAAAATACGTGTTTTCTATTTTTCAAAATACTATCAAGATGTGTTAATTATTTTAAATTACTTACACCTCGTATTTTTAGGTGGCCCACTTCAAGAATTTTGTCTCATATTTATATAGTTATAGGTAGAAATTCAATATTTTACATTCGAATTTAATCGAACACATTATAATCAAGTATCGCTAAAAAAAAAATATTATTTATCCTAAATACAGTAATTCAAGTAAAAAACTAATAATTATTCTATGTAAAAAAAATTTAATTTGAAATAATCGATAAAAAGTTAATAACCGTTCAATAAAGAATTTTGAAAATATCACCCCTTTCACTATCTCAAGCGGTTTCGGCATCTCAATCAATTGCGGAAGATTTTAGGGTACATTTTACAGATTTTACAGCGTGCTTCCGAAAAAAATCGTGTAAAAAGTCTATACCCAGCTAATAACGAATTTTTGAAAATTTCACCCCCTCGCTAGGGGTAGTTTCTGAATAGACTAGCATAGACTGAAACGGAAAATGACCCAGGATTTATTTAAATCCTTGTAATATAAAGTAGGATGTGACACAGGTCACCGAGCATGTCATGACAGACCCCAACAAACCTACTATTCAATATCCCAGAAAAGGCGACAGATTGTAGTACACAAAGACAAAAAAAAAAAGGTCTATACCCACCTAATAACGAATTTTTGAAAATTTCACCCCCTCGCTAGGGGTAGTTTCGGCATCTCAATCAATTGCGGAACATTTTAGGATACATTTTACAGATTTTACAGGCTATATACTAAAAAAATTCAGTAAAAAGTTCAATAACGAATACAAGTTCAATAACGAGTTTTTTAAATATTTCACCCCCTCGCTAATATTTGTATTCATCACTAAAACTATTATTTTATTACTGTCCCATATATGAGCCAACCGGCAGTCTAAAGGTTAATTTGAAAGATTATTAATAGTCCATTTGTTTGGTGTTATGTTAACTAAGTATTAGAATAATTATACCAAATTGTATGTTAGAAAAATTTAAACAAATGGGTTTTTCCAATGGCCTAATGGGTGTTTAAAAAAAATATAGCCATTATGCTATAACTTCAAAATTCAGCTAAAAATTGGTACTAAAAATACTATTATTTGATATTTTTGATATGTAATGCTAGTTTTAAATATTTGATTTTAAAGAAACATCTAAAAATTGATCCTAATATCACATTATATAATGGGAAGATTGAAAACTTTATGAAAATGAAAAATTATTAGACGAAAAATTGGAAACATATGCACACTAAAAAAAAAAAAAATACCTTCTCCCCTCACAAAAAATCAGATAAACTCAAATTGCTTACAAACACGTATCTAAACAGAATGTGACAAGTCTTGAAGATGATTTTACGATAAGGCCTTATCAAACTGTGTGCAAACAATGCCGCTACGCTACATCCTACATATCATAGTAGACCCATAAAAAAAAGAGATCTAGGAGACAAGGTAAGTAAATTTTATCTGTTTCAACTAAGCTCCTTATCTATAAAAAGTAATGTAAACAAACGAAACCCAACATCTTGCTCAGATGAAGGACAGATTAATAATAATGAATATTCTAATGTTTCCTCAAAGTCTATGAGTAAGTAAATCGACATGAATCATAAAAATCCATCACTCCTCGAAATAGAGGTCAAAACTTAAATGAGATGACTTCATAACCAACTGTTCAACTGTTCTTGCTTTCTTAACTATTTGACACCATGGAATTTCAATAGAAATCGTGGTTTTGTGTTTATTAATAAATTTATGGGATGATGTAATTCCAGACATTAGTCACAAGTTTATTGGTCTGAGTTATGATAGTTTGTATACTTAATAACACATTAAGTCTGTAACAATATTAGTAAATTGTATATTCCCATTTTTTTGTAACAAAATAATGAATAATATCTAGGTAATGACTAATTCCTAAAAACAAGTGATAAGACAATGTTATATCTCTTACACAATGTAATACATTCTAACAAAACTAAAAAGTTATATATTGAAACTGTATAGTTATAGTTTTGAGGTTATGTTAATACTGTACGCTACATAACCTGAAAATAAAAAAAATTATATTCAAGATATATGTTATTTGATGATTGTTGAGAAAAAAATTATTATCGCCTTGACCTATCGCTATTTGCTTTATAATATTCAAATTGCGATTAAAAAAAAGATTAAAAAAAACATGCTTCATCAAAATTCGGATCAAAATCAGGTAACTCGGGGTTTGGGTAAATAATACCTCAAAAATAAAAAATAAATTGATTTATGGAACAAGTTGTAAACATCGCAAGCCAAAGTATATTGGACAAATAAAAAAGATCAAATATAACTGTATTTAAAGAACACATTGATCAGTTAAAATACAACTAAAGAGGAATTTTGCATAGCCCAAAGTGCTTGGATTGCATTGCAACAGTATAGTTTCACCTGGGAGTGGTGATATCACTTGTAAATGCCCAGGCCTTCTTTCTCGATGGTAATGACCAAATACACTAATCTTTCAGTGTTGTGGAAAGCGTGTCTCGGTTTTTTGTTTTCTCAATTGATTTATGACGTGTTAAAGAAAATTAAGTCAAGTGATTTATGGAGATTTGAAGGCATACCGTTTCTTGTGGTTACTTCTTATACAAATGCACTGAACTACAATAAGGGTGTTTTCAATAAGATGGCACTAGAGCTCACTCTGCCTCAGAAACTGTGGCCTTTGAGGGAATTTTTTCAAGACAGATTAATTAGTTTAAATGTCGACCACGAATTTGCATCAAGATCATGCAATATCATCTGGTTGATTCATTAGTACTGAGCCATTCCCTCGAAGTACTTGGAATTTTCTAGACAAATCTGGAGAGTGGTAGGCACAGGTTATATAAAGCGTGCACTTATGTGCCTTAATATTATTAAATCTCATAGCAGGAATGCGAAACTTCAAGTGAGATTAAATGAATTTTGTTTGGGCCCCAATACCACCAAAGTACACCGAAATCTAGTGGCCGCGTATGGCAACGACGCCCTTAGTTTAGCAACATGCAAAAGATGGTTCACGCGTTTCCAATCTGGTGACTAAAGCATCAACGATAAGCCACGATATGGTAGGCCCCCTCAACTGGATATCAAGCGATTGTGTACGATTGTCGAAGCAAATCCGTATGGAACCACACGAGAGATGTTTTGTTACTGGGGATGAAAAGTGGGTGCTTTAAGGTAATCACAGCCGTAAGCGCCAGTGGGTAGTTATAGAGTTGGATAGCGCTTACATTCTAAATTAAATTCCACATATTTTTATGAAGTTACCTGGTGCCTTGGCTCTCGTGGCCCGGACGTCCACCAGCAGCGGCCTCCTCTCCACTTGATCAAACGCATTATCACTGGCGCCGTCTTTCGATTCCGTGACGACGGTGACGGGTTCAGTCTTGGGAGGCGCCGCCTTGCTCCCTGTGGCCCCCGTCGACCACGTCCACGATCTTCTTCTTGATCTCGGAGAAAATCCCGGAGCCGGAACTGGACGGGGACTTCTTGATGGGCAGGAGGGGCTTCTTTCCGGGCAGGGGCGGCGTCTTGTTGGCGGTTGCGTTCGGGTCGCTATTCACCTTCTCGCCCTTCAACTCCACCGACCTTCGTTGTGACGCTATTGAGCTGGGTTTGATGGCACCTGGGGACGCAGAATATGGCGTTCAAATGTGTGCGGAAATTTGGAATCATATTTTTTTGTACAGGGTGTTCGTTTATATTTTTACTCCTACCTACAGGGATTATAGTCCAGGCGGTATCTGTTTTTAAATCAGAAAGTTTGGACTCTTTCCATGTGATCCCTAATTTTTGTTGAAATGCCTCAGAAATATCGTAGGAAATGATCATTTCGATATGTGCAAGTTGAAAAAGTTGTGGAAAATTTGTTATTAACCCCTGACTGCCGAACTTAGAAACTCTGACAACTTTATCTAGGCATATCATTTCCGACCGATTTTTGATCCACTGAACATCATGGGATTGTCAAAATTTGGCCTAGATCCTCCTAAATGCCAATTTTGGGATAAAATTGCCCTAAGAATGACTCAATTTATTTTATTGCTTTCCTGCTTTTACCAGACATATCACTTCCAACGTATTTTGACCCACTGATCATCATGGTGTTATCTGAATTTGTCTTACACGTGCCAAGATATCATACATGTTGTCGTTGAATCACCTCATAAATCCTCAATCTACAGTTTTACAATATTTTATTTTTTCCAGACATTATAATATTTTTGTGGCTTTATTCAAATGTCGACAGTCTCTGTAACATATCAGTTATAAATATGCACTAAATTTCAGTGAAAATAGATCTTCATTTGTGGGCAAAAATGCCAGTACTCTAAGGATTAAGAGGTCTAGTCTGTTTTAGGTGCAAAATAGAACCCATTAAACCCAGGGATCATGTTCAACATCTCCAAATATATAGGAAAACACATGTTGATTATATTTTACACATTATCAGGCGTTAGTAGAGTATTTACTTATAGGACAAAGATTTGTGATTTACCGGCAGTTTGAGCCAAGTCGAAAAAACAAAGGTCTTTTTTCTTGGCAGTCAAGGGGTTACACAAATGTAAAAATATCCATATTTTCTCCTTTTCTTCTAAATAACATGTGAATTACACAGCTTCACAAAAAAAAAAATATAAAAAATACCTCCGGGGTCTGAGTAGGTGTACTATATGTTTTTGAGGACGCTGAATCCGAATCCGAATCTATTTAACTCCATGTCATAAGGATTTTTCATAACCTCAAAAAAACTGCTTAATAATGAAATGTCTCGATAACTCTAACACTATAACTCCATGAAAATTGAAAACCATAAAAAATAAAACCCCACACACCTTAATCCTTCAACATCTTTCCCCCACAACGCCACAACCCCATAACCTAATAACCCTATAACCCCGTAACCCAGAAAATGAGTAAAAACGACACTTGTGACTGTCTTAGCCCTGACGCTTCGTGCCTACGAGCTAGATGTAGTAATTGAGACCTAAAACTACATTTCTATCGATTCTATAACACCTTAACCCCATAACCTATTAATCCTATACCATACATAACCCAAAAAATTTGTGAATACAGCCCTGTCTGAGGGCCGTATGTAGTACTTGAGATTTGACACACCATTTTCTTCGATCCTACAGGTCCTTAATCCTATAATTTTATATCCCCACAGCTGCAAAATCTAAGGAGGATACTGCTCAAATTAACTTAAAATTTGCAACCACTCCTTTGTTACATCACATAAACCGGGAACCAACAGGTACAGTGAAAATGTCGGTTTGGTGTAAGATCACAATTAAAGGTCCATTTGAAAATAGTACTAGGAGACACACTATAAAAAAGCACCCTGAAGGGAACAAAAGCCTTCTACGTCCTCATCGTTGTTCCTGGGTTCGGCAAAATGTAGGCACCACAAATATAAAATTTGAATTCGTAGTAACAAATAAATTCCTTCATCAGGCCCGCAGAAAACGAACGTCAGGGCTGTAATGCTTACAAATGTCGTTATCACAAATTTTTTTGGTTATGTGGTTATTCGGTTATTAGGTTATGATATAGGATTCATAGGTTATGGGGTTAAGGTGTTGTAGGATCGATAGACATGTAGTTTTAGGTCTCAATTACTACATCTAGCTTGTAGACACGAAGCGTCAGGGCTAAGACATTCACAAGTGTCGTTTTTACTCATTTTCTGGGTTACGGGGTTATAGGGTTATTAGGTTATGGGGTTGTGGCGTTGTGGGGGAAAGATGTTGAAGGATTAAGGTGTGTGGGGTTTTATTTTTTATGGTTTTCAATTTTCATGGAGTTATAGAGCTAGAGTTATCGAGACATTTCATTATTAAGCAGTTTTTTTTGAGGTTATGAAAAATCCTTATGACATGGAGTTAAATAGACATCGGATTCGGATTCAGCATCCCCAAAAACATATAGTACACCTACTCAGACCCCGGAGGTATTTTTTTTATTTTTTTTTTTTGTGGAGCTGTGTTATTGATTCAAGTTGTCTTATTAGAATTTATACAAGGTGTGTTTGATTGGAAATTTAAAAAGAAAGTTACAAAAAAATATTCTTACAAAAATAGCAATAATTGAAAGAACAATTTCTTGATGGTTTTTTTTGACCACTTAGACTATACATACAACTTTCAGATCATGGCTCAGAAAACTTTTTAAGCAATTAAAACAACATACCAAATTTCATCCAAATGGGTCTAATAGTTTTTGCACAATAATTTTTCAATTTAACCCTTTGTAAAAAAAACGATATTTTTTCCAAACTTTATAAGTTCTTCAAAAAAAGCCTTGAGTACCCTGATTTTTTTAGGGATAAATGAGCATTTAAACTTTCAAACCTTTTTTTTCGAACCTACTGTACAATATAAGTTTAATAATTCAACTTTTATTTTAGATAATTAACAATCTGTTTATAAAAATGTCAAGAAAGTCCAATTTTTTAAATCCAGAGGTTCTTGCAGAAAAGTGAAAAACATACAGGGTGCCCCATTAAACAAATATTCTAGTTTTTTTTTTTTTTTTTTGATGTTCAATTGTCAATTTTGACAATCTTAAAAGATAATACAGACAATTTACTAAAACTCTTATTTTACAAGAACTTATTTACAAGAACTTTTCTTTCTGTCTCATAGTAATAAACCCTGTAGGTACGTGAAAAAATATAAAATAAAGCTCTGTACATTATTTTTTTAACGTCCAATAAAAAAAATATTAAGCAAATCAGGCATTACAAACTGCCGACGGTTTTAGGAATCAAGTGCTCATTACGCATAGTAGTTGATATTGTAGTGGCTCATCACAACAATAATTGAGGTAGTCAGTGGTAGCAGGGAAATCTGTTTTATTTAGGGATATGAAAATTACTAAAAACGTATGGTGAAAAAAATAATTACTTCATACAAATGCTGAGAACTTATGTTGTTACGATACACATGAGAGTAAGGGTCACATGTCGAAAACCTATGTGATAAAAAATAGAAGGCATTTTCCGAGATGGATTAGGTATTCGGTTGTACTGATATAATCTATTAATGCTAATATTATCGTTTACCAGCAAATTTTATCTTATCTTGCGCTTCTTTATAAGATAACCCAGGCATTTATGCAAAGTCCACACAGAAAAGGCCCTTGTTGGAAAAATAAAAAAAATCTCTTTGTTACTTAGTTAGGTTATTTTAGATCGTATTTATTTCACACAAGTTTATGGATATTAAAAAAATTCACCTGTTTAATATAAAATTTGGCATTATGCTTTGCCAAATTAAAAACACACCTTATCTCTTAATTTACAATAAATAACTACTATATTTACACTACCTGGAATACACTGAGACACGGCATCAGTCTCTGAAAGATTGGAAGAGTCGTCTAACATTTTCATAACATAAAACTCAATACGATTTTTATCTCAAAGGTGACTACTTATTAAAAAGTTACTCACTTTTATCTCTAATAAAATTCAATTTAATCATCGAAATGTAAGATCGGTTTACAAACAGAAAGTGGGACATCTCATCCTCAATCTTCATCAACAACGGTTTAAATTTCAAGAATGAAAAAAATTGTATAAAAAATAAATAGTAAGAGCCAACCTATCCACCTATTTCTCCTATATATGTGACCTATTTCAATAATATTCTTTCGCACTAACCTGTTTCCGTAACTATTTTCGAAGACTTCTTTTCGTCTCTAATATTATTCCTATCTACCTTGTCGTCTGTATTGGGTATCAGAGTAACGAAATTATCGGGGAACATGCCCGTCTTCCCACTAAGTTCTCCCCTCCACCACCCGGGATCGGCACTATCCTTACTAATCAACGTTATTATGTCGCCCTCTTTGAGCGACAATTCATCCTCGTTTTGAGCCTTATAATGATACTTAACCTCACACAACTGTTTTGCTAAAAAATTACGAACAATAGTAAACATCTATTATTATGTTTTGAGGATCTTACTTGGCTTGACGGGCAGTTTGGGAGCCTTACTATCCGCATCGCCAGCGATGCTCGTAATGTCCTCCCGGCTGCTGGGTTTCGGCCTGGGCGGCTGCACGACTAGTTCCTCGACGAAGTTCGATGGGAATACACCCTCTTTTCCATTCAGCGTCCCCTTCCACCACCCCTCCTCCTCTTCGCCGATGATGTTGATGATGTCTCCCACGTTTAAATTCAGTTCATCCTCGTGGTCCTGGTTGTAGGAGAAAACTACGCGGCACTGCCGTATCCTCGAGACGTCCTTTTTGCTCCTCATGATGACGGAGTCCTTGTCGAGGGGTTTCACGAAGTTGTCGGGGAACATGCCCCGCTTGTCTTTCAGCGAGCCCTCCCACCATCCCCCCTGTTTTTTCACCACGTCTTTTATGACGTCGCCCTTCTTTATGGACAGCTCGTCCGGTTCCTTGGCCGTGTAGTCATATTCTACTATAACTTCTACTGGAATAGAAGGGAAAAAGTTAATGGGGACAAATTTTAAGGTGTTCCCAAGCGTTTAAAATACGTACCCATTATGTATCTAGCTTTATTTTCATAATTTATATTAGAATATTGTTAACAAGTAGGTATATCAGCCAAGCCCATATGATATCACAATAATAAACTATTAGAATACGGAATATTTACAACATTAGCACTAGGTTTACCGAGATACCCGGTTGAAAGTCCCTAGCAAATGTCACTGCCCACTTTCCTTACACTGACGTGCGCACATGACTCACAACAAAAAATTTTAAACTACATATCAACTTTAACTCGGAGAGGTAAAACCCCCAATCGGAATTATTTAAGTTGTAATCAGATACATGGATACACCTAGACGAGTACCAAAACGCTGCTGAAACAGGAAAAAATTGTGAGAATTGATAAGCATTTAAATTGTTATTTAAATTTTCTATTGATACGTTACTGATATTTATTGCCAACATAAACAACATTTAGAAGCTATGAATTGTAACCGAAGGATTACAGTTTCCTTTCATATTTTGTTCTGTTCTTTCGGTAGTTATACTTATCACTAACGGGTGGCGCCACTATCGAAGAATATTTTTTTCATTATTATTTTGAATTTCCTCTTATTTTAGTCATTAGGGTTACGTATATATGTTGATTATAAGTTAATAAAAATCATTTGAGGCTTCTTAAAAATATATTTATGTACAAAGAGTATAAAATGTATAAACAGAATATCAAAGATCGCTGTTAGAGATAAACCTGTTACCTTCTGAGTGTTTGCCGCTGTAGCGGTATCTGCATTTGCCATAGGCACCTGAAAACACAAACAGTAATTAAAACTGTCCACCTTTTTCTTTGCAGGATGTTGAGAGAATTGACGTTTAAGCACGACTTAGTACAAGTAAGCACTTTTAGTACATAACACGTAGATTATGTACTAAAAGAAAATTTTAATTCATCATTTTTAATTAGTGTGTAAGGATGGGGTGCTAACCATTATTTTGTGCAATTGTGAACTGATGTTGGTCATTATTTTACTAGATGGACTCAGTAAATACGTACTACTAAAAAGTTGAGTACATTATGTATAACGTCTAAATTAGTGTCATAGGTCACACGTCTGTGATGACATAGCAGGATGACCCCGACATTTTTCCAATCCCAGAGGACTATTAGGGAAATTATAGTGATGTCGTTACACTCACACAAAGCAATAAGATGTCAGAAAGCAATAAGTATTTCAAACAAGAAAATAAAAATTAAATAAAATTAGGTTACACATGTGAAATGTTTTTATACCTCTGTGGTCTTCGGGACTCCTCATTGACCTTGGCAGCGGAGTAAAATTATTGGTAATCGAATTGTTGATTATGTTATCGCTAATTGTAGACTTCGGCCTTATGATGTTCATGAATTTTCCTCTACGCCTAGCTTCTACCCTTTCGATTTCTCTCACCTTATTGGAGTCCAGAAATTTGAGATTAGCGAGATGATAGAGGACGTAGTACCTACAAAATTTGTATCAATCTATCATCCATGTAGATGTGGAACTGAATTGACATAAGTTCATTACTTGAAACTCACCGGTATCGCTGGTAGTCTTCCTCGTCGTTTTCTTCTCCGGAGAGCTCGTTTGGGCAGGCCTTGTTCCCTAGGAGGCTTAAGTAGGTGAGACTAGGCAGGTTCTGCCTGATTTGCGTCAGCAACGACTCGATATCGCATATCTGAAATAAATAGGTGCTCAAAGTAAATAGATCAAAGTAAAAAAAGTAAGTTGATCTATGCGCGAATTTAAATAAGAATAACCTCGAAATGGAACCTTGTGGAACTCCCGTTTTTACACCTTGGCGATTGGTAGTTAGTTAGACAGGGGTAAAAGTTAAAAACTTTTTGTCAAACTTTTTACTGTCAAACTTTAAGTGGCGTCATACAAAATGGATGTCACACAATATGAACCTTGATAGAAAAAGAAAAAAGACAGATAAATTTGTTACGTTTTTTGCCAAAAAACCCTTTGCTATTCTTAATCGAATTAAACTACTTATTTACTTACCAAGACTGTCACATCATATGACAGCCAGTGTTTATTTTACAAATTGTGACAGTCACTTGTTAAAAGTTTGACATAATCGAAAAGCTTTGACAAGGCCGCTATTTCCATCTCTCTCGTTCATAGCCAGAGTTGATGACGTTTTTTTTTTGGATGTCTCTATATATTGATGCACTGTGCGCATCAAACAAGATTATCTAATAATACATATGGTCTCATAAAAACTAATTGAAGACAAGAGAATTGACTCATTTTGTGTTTGTTTGTATTTGTATTTTAATTTTTTGTTGAGAAGTAAAAATGTATAAAAGTTGAAAAATAAATCCCCATCAGAAGACTGTCCCAACTTCTTAGATTATAATTCCCCCTTCAATATAGAATAAATCCAGTTGCGCTTACACCTAAGTCTAGTCCATTTCTAATTAACAGAGGGGATTTTAATTAAATCTGGGGAAGTCGTATCTCGTTTGAGAAAATTATGCCACGGTTGCATTTGGTTCAAAGTACCTACCTACTTTTTAAAGTCTTCAATCCATTTTTATTTTCATCCTCTACCCCGTGATTATCTCTCCTTCCACGTCAGTTGCTTATACAGGGTGGTCAAAACTATGCATTTCAGAAAAATGCTATTTTAAATTTAATTATATAAGATAAAATGCAATTTATGCAAATGATTTAATTTTCAATACATCTTTTCAATTAATCCAACCTTTTGAAAAAAAAAAATCGTTAATATTTAGGTGTCGGTCCTATATTCATCGGTCGGTCATTTATCTACCTAAGTATCGTAACAAAAACCTATAGACTAGAAGATATTGAGATCTTCACATACAAATGTTGTCCTTAGTAGAACCCCAAAATTAAACGGTTTAGCTTAGGTTACTCAAGTAGCTAAAACCTTCAAATTTTTCAAGAGCATGCAGAACGACTATATATTGGCCAAGCATCACTATTGCGTCATCAAGCAACTGAATTTGATTAACTTGAAAATTTCTTTCCACAAGCTCCTACAAAAAATAAGAAGCCATTCGACCTTAATACCTGCTTTCAAAAAGGCAATAGGTAGTTAGTTTTTTCGCACCTATTTCGCTTGCGTGTCAAAATAACATAAAGATATTTTTAAAGTTGCCACTTTGCCTAGCAGATGGCGTTGTTAAGAGTGTAAAGAAATTTGGTATATACGTCAGTTATCCTTATAACTAGGATCCGGAAACGGTGTCATAACGCAGGGTCGGCACTATATCATTCTATGATGATTGAAGTATAAACCGTATTTTTTAAGAGCCTTGTAAATCATGTACGCGTGTATTTCTTGCCCGTACATACGTACGCCCCTGACCGTGCCTAGTAATGCGCACTGGAACTCTCCTGTGGCGCGATTTCGGGATACTTGTATGCAGTTTAGCCATGCGGCGTGTGACGATTCTGTAGTATGTTACGTTAACTCGATGCGAGCGGATGGACGGTAGAACGCTGAGTTCAAAATAATTTTATGTGTCGTGAGTGACTAACTAATAAACGTGTTATATACGTATTTTGCACGGTGTACGTAGTTCTTTTAGAGTTAGTGTATTTATATATAATCTGATGTGTGAATATTTGCAATAATGGCACAGTCGTTACCATTTTGAATGAATACTATTTTTCAGAATAGACTGAAAAAGATTATTGAAAATTATGAGGATTTTACAGACGGATCATATATTTTATATATTTCTTGCAATCGTCGATATATGAGGAGCTGATCTGCAAAACGCACTTTTTGTTAAAATTTCAGCTATTGAAATTTAGATGGGGCTAGCAGCTCCACATTAACGTGATTATGTTTGTAAAATGTTGTAGATCTAAACGCATTCTTTTGCATATAGACTATAGTTATAAAACTGCTTTGATTTTCAAAACGCATTTTTTACATAATGGGTTGATTTTCAAATTGAACTTTTTGTAATTGGGTGTTGAGATCAATTTCTTTGCTGCTGTATCTTCCTGAATTTGTGTTTTTTTTCCCCCCCTTGTAGTGGTAGCTGTCCAGGAGGCTTTTAACCTGAGGTAACTTTCGTTATATAACTTTTGTATTACAGATGTGGGGTCTGTACGTCCTCATTTTTATATCTGGACTGAGAATCAGTCAGGTAGGGGAGCGAATGAAATTGGTTCAGCTTTATACCATTTTCTGAACAATTTTTATTTTCCTGAAGACTGTCACACACTAAGATTATTTTGTGATGGATGTTCGGGTCAAAATAAAAATGCTTTTTTGGTCTAAATGTTGATGTTCTGATGTGATTTCCGTTGTCCTGTCAAAAAGGTGAAACTACAGAATATTGAAAAACTCTTAATGGTGTATAATTCTGACTGGCGGAAAGATTCAACATTAGATTTTTTTAAGTTAATAATAGACAATCCTTTACCAGCATTAAGCGATGGAGACAATGAGGGTCCAGAAAAAGAAGACTGTGACTGCCTCGAAGAAGATATTGGATTACGTATCTAGAAAGGATTATAGTTACATATGTATATTACAAATGCATTTTATTTTTTTTTCTATTTTATTTTATGTTATTAGGTTAATACTTTAAAGGCCTAACACATTATATGTTTAAAATGCATTAATATTTATGTTTATTGAGTTATAAAGCGCATTAGTGAGCAATTGAGTTTCATAACGCATTCATTGCATTTGTTGTTGTTATTTTATATGTCCAATAATAAAACAATTTTGCTTTCCATAATGGAATTATTTTCCTTAAACTTAGTAAAAGTATACCGGTAATTAAATAAAAATTAACGTCACCATTTTGGCCTGCAACAGATCTCAAATATCTTCGAATCATCTATTCATCATCTATTCGAACCATTTTTAACTTCAGTAGGTGTGGAACGATCATTTTCCTTGTACAATAGTGCAGAAAGACTACTGGTTGTGGCAACGTACGCTTAAGCAATGCAAACAGTCGGTGTTTCTGAATGACACAAGCAATAGGTATGTATATTATCAATACATTTATAATCCTGTCTTTTTAGTCTCTCATACGTCCGTCCGTCAATGATATGACGGATTATCCGGAGTCCGACCCTGCGTTGTAGCACACTTTCCGGACCCTACTTATAACACACCGTCATATATCTATCATATATCATTATTTTTATTAGATTACACGGAAGTAATACCAAATTTGTCTCGCGATATACTTTTGGCGCACCCTGTAAATCGACTCCGTGAAAAATGATTAACCAAAGAGTAAATCGGTAACGGCAAAATAATTAATTATTTCCCTATTTAGATTTTGTTTGTCGACTCCAGCTGGGGGTGTTCGAAGCGGTTGAGAGGGATTGAGAGGGGTCGAAAGGGGGAGACGATTCGTAATGCCACCCGACTTTTTACGAGCACTTGTTTTAATTACCGCCCCATTTCACACCGCTCCGATTTTGCCAGTAACGCTATTCAGAGTAAATTCTCGTCAAGACCTAGATTGAGATCCTGCTGAGAACAGGGCTGACCCAAAAGTTTCGTTTTCATAACGTTTCCTATGACTGTCTAATAATATCTCCGATATCTCAGAATATAATCTCAATCTTCCAAACTGAATATTCTTTCGGAACATCATTAGAATAGTACCAGAAGATTTTTTTCCGAAACAGGTGATTTGTTTCATATTTTTGTAAATACGTAGGTACTTGTACATGTATAGTACTTTTAAGATCATTTTGGTTAACAAGGAACAAAATTTTAACATCACAGATTTATTATTTCGAGAAAAAACTGTTTTAGTCAATGGTACTTAAAACATATTACGTATTCAGAAAATAGTTTTAATAAATAATTTCAATAGATATTATTTTCCGAATTCATTTCTGTTAAATTTTATAAATATGAAGAGTACAGGGGAAGAAGGGGGTATGCCAGTCCAAGATCGAAAATGAGATTGGTATGCCATCTTATAATACTTTCAGCTGTATACATTGTTTTGATGAAGAACCCGTTCAGTCAACAGCTATGTGAATTCAAAAATATGTTGAAAAGAGCAAGAAGGTGGAAAGTCCTCGCGTAATTAAACAAAAAGGCGGAACGTCAACTCTGTCGATATTTTGCGTCACCTCTTCATGCAGTGTACATGCAGTTTGTAATTTTATTTTCACGCCGCAGCTGCCCACTTTAATAAAATTTAAATTTTAGTTTAATATTTATTTGTTTCATGTAAATGTTTGTGTTGTGAGTAAAAAAATGATTTTATTAAAGTAAGCTTTCCTATAAGAGGCCATTCCTAGATGGAATACGATAAAAATTTTGGCCTTGGAAATTAAAAAGCACACGTTGAAGTTCCAAATGAATGGGTAGAAATTTTTAAATGATCTAGAGCAAAGCCTACACCTATTGACGTCATTGAAGTGACTCAAGATTTATTTAGAAAGTGGACATTTAACTTTTAGAGTTTATACACAAACATTGGTCCATTAAAATATAGACTAGAGAAATTAAAGTTCTCAAAGAAGACCCACAGTTATTTTACTTTCGAATATCTTCGAATGGAAGTAGGGATTCTGTGGTTTTAGTTGATTCTAAAAAATGAAAACACTATCGGACATTCAAAATTGCACATAAAGAATTTGAACTACCAAATACGCATAAAAAAGGGAAAAAAGAACGTTACACATAAATTGCAAAAGAAAAATGTTTAAAGTTGTTTTATATTTTTTTTTGTTTCACATAGATAGTAATACATTTAGAGTAGTGTGTATTTTTATATGAAAAAAAAAAAATAGTTTGTTGTAGTCTTTATTTGTAGTTATACAGATACTTTTAATAAAGCAAGTTTGTTGACATTCCCCCCTTCTTGACTGTTTTATTTTGCAGTGACAGTATTTTTTTTAAATTTAGAAAAACGTATGTACATACAAGTTTTTTATTTTTATATAATGATTCTTAAAACAACATGCGAGCAACATTCAAAACTGTACATGGCACTGATTGTAATAAAGGGGCACGGGTAGCCCGGGTGGGTTAAACCGCCTCCTTCTTGCCGGACCCCCTCCCTCGGTGCGCGTTGCCCCCCCCTGGCGGGGGTGGCGATTGTTGTTGTCTCCCTTTCTCCGTCGGGGGTTGAACCGCCCCCACCCCTACCCTGGGTGGGGGGGGGGGGGGGGGACGCCGCCCCCCCCCCCCCCCCCCCCACCTTGGTTTGGGGTTGGGCCTGGGGGTTTTGGCCCCCCCCCCCCCCCCCCCCCCCCCCGCCCCCCCCCCCCCCCCCCCCCCCCCCCCCCGGGCCCCGGGCGAAACAAACCCCCCCCCCCCCCCCCCCCCCCCCCCCCCCCGGGGGCCCCCCGGCTCCCGTCGGGGGGGGGTTTGGGGGGGTTTTTTTTTTTTTTTTTTAAATGATGACGCCTTAAAGTATAAAAACGCCCTCCTCTAAAATGCTGCATTAGTGACAAATCGCTTTCTTCCCCTGTACCCTTCATATATTTTATTTAAGCATTTAAAAAACATGAGATTTATTTAAGAAAATATTGTTTTTAATTTATAAAATAAATACACGGTTTTATCAATAATACTTGCAACCCTGGAATATGCCAATATGTAGTGATCAGATTGTAAAATAAATATTTGGCTATCCTTTATTGGAACTATACTCACGTTATTTTTATTCAACGACAACGTGTGCAGATCTGGCATATATGGCAAAACTAACGAATCACTGAGCAGATTATTGTCCAGGACCAATTCTCGCAGCTTGGGGAACCCCTCTAGTCCGTTGAGTGCGACCAACTCGTTGTAACTGAGGTCCAAACTGTGCACCTTGGGGCCGTAGAGTTTGACCAGAGTTTCGGGGATTCTTCGACATTTTTGGCCGCTGTAGCACAGCTGGAAAGAATCAGTTATTCAGATTTATGATTTGTATTGCCAATTTTTACAATGGACGCTAGATCGACCACATCTAGTGTATCTTGAGCGGTGGAACGAAATCATTTAATTAATGGAATGAAGTGAGGATGACTAGCGTTTTGTTGGAATGGAGTTTTCAATGTAGTGATCATGTATATGTATAACAATTAATTCAATTTCATTCAAGTTTACATTTATGAAACGAATTTTGAAACCTTTTTTAATGACGAGCTCATAGTTTTACCTCCCTGGTTATGTTAATTATTTACAAGTGAGAACGTGGAGCTCTGATAATCTACATTTCTTTATAGAGAAGCCTCTGGAACTTGAACAACTGTCAAGAGTATAATAATTTCAAGACATGCGGGGTCGACTCCACGGCATACTTTGAGGATTATATTGTGATAAAAAAATTGTCAATTGTCAAAACGATTGTCTCAGACCGATACCCCTATTAGGATATGGCGCGTCAAAAAATCCATGAACCCTGTCTGCCGTGTGGTAAATAAGCTCCCGAGTCGATGTGGAGCATTTTTTCTCATACCATATATGTACATACATATGGCAAAGCGGCCATTTTCTAGATAGAGGGGAGGTGGAAATCTGGGAAAAAGTGGATCCTAACCGTCTGGAAGCAACGGTAAGTCAAAATTTCTTGTTCCAAGATGCACTTTTATGGAAAAATAGTGGCAGACACCGCAGACTGGCAGTATGATGGTAATTCGCAATCCAACATGGAAGAATTTCTCAAAACTGGTGTAAAATAGTCTAAAATGAGTAAAAACTGAAAAAAATGTCCGGTTATGTTTAGAAATTGAAAAGTTATTTCAACTATTATTTTTTCGATGCTAGAAGAAGTTATTTCATTCGAAAACAAATTATTCCTTTTTGCTCAAGATTTTGAAAGGGAAACTTTGATTCACTTTCCAAGCCTGCTGAAACATCGCCAAGAAAATAATTCTGATATTGATATTTGCTATTTTAGAACAATAATCTTAAATATGAGAAAAGCTTTTCTCAATAGGTTTCAGGAATTCAGAAACAGCAAAGCGACATTAGCCTTTATTAAAAATCCTTTTAATGCCACTATAACAAATTTAAATTTTTCTCCCTTTGATGTTGACTTTGGTAACTTTGAAATGCAATTGCAGGATTTAAAAAACAAAGGATTATGGAGCTCTAACTTTGAACGTCTTTATGCCGATTTGGAAATATTGGAGAAAAACAAATGTGAACTTAGTTCACAGCAAAAGTGGTCTGCTTTGAAAGACCTGAAGAATAAAGACATGATTATTTTTAACACCTGGAACAGTATTCCTGTCTCATATGATCAGTTGAAAAAACGAGCATTTGGTGTTCTTTCCCTTTTCGATTCTACCTCATCAAAAGTAAATTAAGAAGTCGCCTTACTGATGAGACCCTGGAATCGCGCCTGAAATTATCAACAACAACATACAAACCTAACTTACCCAAACTTTCGAAGGAGATGCAAGGCCATTGTTCACTTTAAGTGTTTGTCAGTCATCATTACATACTTACATTTTCTTGTACAAAATACTTACAATTTAATTTATGTCAATAAACAAATCATTATTAAGCATAATATCAAGTTTTATTCAGCGTACTTATAGTTTAATCAAGACTCAAAACTTCAACTAAAGTTCATTAAGTTAATAAACAAAGTGCCTATCTATATAGTTTCAGTTTAAGAAATTTGGTTCTTATCTCAATCGTCGTAATTTTGATATTTAGCTCTGTTGCCTAATGAGTTTGCCGACCACTGTCCTAGACTATATGTTTTAGACGATGCGCAATACGAACGGACGGGGCGAACTAGGAAAAGGTGTCCTTACGAGAACAACAGCGCATTTCGCTTTTCCCGTGGGATTCGGGACGATACACGGGAAAAGAATAAGCCACGGAGAAGGGACACACTTAAATTCCCAGACTATTAACTTCGCAGGAAGGCAATTTGTCCTGCGAGGATCTTTACGTAAAACGCGATTTTCTCCGCAATAATGCTGCTCTTATCCCGCACATTTCATCGCTTGGCGAGCAAGCATTCCAGTTAAATAAGTTTTATATATAGGACAAGCTACGTACCGCAGAGATTATGCAACGTTCCAGAGGCTATTGTTGTAGTTTTCGAAGCCGCAGCGGTTATTTGCGATGCTAGTCCTGACGGAGACTCGTCACGGGGGGGGGGGGACTCGAAAGCGGGGTTTTCACGGGCCCCGCTTTCCTGGTTTCCTTTTCCAGTCCAAGGGCCGACCTAGTTGTGTTTTTAAATTAGTTTGAAATAAAAAGATAGGGATGTGATAGGTATTTTTCTTTTAAACTTTCTTTTTTTTGTACAATATTGCCGGGTTGGGCTGAAAAATATAAATCCTTCAAGTTTGGAGACTTTGAGATTTGGGACAATATTAATTTGGGCGAGTTTTATAACGTTTTCTACGCGACTACCTTTTTTTGAGCGACATATAAGGCTTGCAAAAAATGCAATCGTTAATTACTCGAAAAGTTATTAACGGATCGAGCTGAATTTTTTTTGTAACTTCATACAACAAACAGCAGCCCCAAAATTTCATGATCATAGTCGCTCTACTTTCAAAGTAAAAAAATGGTGAAAAAGAAGCACTTTTTCAACTTCAGCATTTTAAAGTTAACAATAGCACTTGGAGACTTCGGGTTAGGCTTAAAATTTAAGAAATGTAATAGGCTAATATGCACATGCTATATAAAATATGCCAAGGAACGGAGATATAAGCCGGAAATGTGAAAAAAAGTCGTTGGTTGTTTTGCGCGCTCGGTTCTCGTTGGCTGGTTACTTTACGAACGACGCCGACACGGCAAATTTTAAATACATAATTTAAACATTTGCTAAGAGCTAACACAGGATGTTTCGAAACTGCTACATACATATATTACACTATACGATTTTATTACAAAAAATTATGCATACGAAATATTAAAATAAAATCATCTATATTAATATAGAACTATTTCGATTTTATCCACGTTCCGTTATAACCAAAGGGAAACTCATATGAGGTATATTTCACCGAAACTGAAACTTTCGCAATATCTTGTATCGGCATTGCTTATGTGTGAAGGTGGAGCGAGAAAAGTTAGTTTTTTGATAGCGGTGAGATATAAAAGTTCTAGTAATATTACTGTATGCCCAATATCGGGGGTGTCGAACTTTTTTCATAACAAATAGTCATAACTAAAATATGAGGCCACCCCAAACGTTCATGTTCTTGTAACACTTCTGGAAAAGGGCTCCACCGGTTGGTTTAAAATATGATAAAACAAGTCAGCTACGATTTGCCACATGTAGGCGCCCTATGACCTTTGACATATAAAACAGCTCTGTAAGGATCAGTTATGGGAATGACAGAGGGTGTTTTATGGACTTCGTGAAGGTAAAATAGGATCTGGTTGCAAGACATTTTTAGCGCTGTTATGTTTAGCGTTTTAACTTATTAATATAATAACAAATTTTATGTGTCCCAAACACAAAAAGATATTTTAATATAAACATATAAATTATTAGGAGAAAAATTACTAAGAAAAGGGAAATAAACTCATATTTGTTTTATAGATTTAAAGAAGGCCTTCGACAGGGTAAAACGAAAAGATGTTTAGGCAAGTTTGGATAAAAGGGGAGTGGAAAGATAATTGATAGACATTATTAGAGTACTATATAAAGACAACAAAAATAAAGTAAGGATGCATAATGAGGATTCCAGAGAATTTGAAACGAAAATAGGACTAAAGCAAGGCTGTGTACTTAGTCCACTTCTATTTTCGATACTCATAGACGATATCATAAAAACCTGTAACCAGAAATGTAGCAAATTGGAAGTGGGAAACTGGAGACTGAACCAAGTAACGTTACAGGATCTGTTATTTGCAGATGATATGGTACTAATAGCGGAGACAGAGAAGCAATTACAACAGAACCTTAATATCTATCAAATGGAACTACGGAAAATAAATATGGAAATTAACATAGAAAAAACTAAAACTATGATTTTAACAATGAACGAAACGAAACACAACATTAGTTTATAAGGACAACAATTAGAACAAGTAACCAATTTCAATTATCTAGGTACAATTATAGAAAATACTGGGAAAATAGATAAAGAAATAACAGAAAGAACAGGTAAGGCAGGTAGAATTTACAACGCTCTCAAAAACACGTTCATTTTACTACCATTTTAATATACTCACTACCATTTTAATATAATGATAGTGAGTCCTACACGATCACAAGAAGAAATGAGAGTAAAATCACTGCTATGGAGATGAGATTTCTTAGAAAAATTTAAGGAATCTCAAGATTAGACAGAGTGAGAAATGAAATGATAACAGAACAAGTGAAAGTGAAACCAATAAAGACAATGATAGAAGGCAGACAACTGGATGGTTAGGACACCTACATACATCGAATGGAAGATGCCAGGATAGCTAGAAGAGTATATGAAGTTAGGGTACATGGAAAGAACAAAGTAGGTAGACCAAGAATGAAATGGGAAGAACAAGTACAAAAAAAAGCAGCGGTGAACAGAGGGATACAGTGGAGAGAAATTAAGAACCTCGCTCAGGACAGGAATTCATGGAAAAGAATAATTAAAAATGTTAAAAATTGAATTGTATTTTAGTTATATTGAATTGTTTTAGGAATTGTATTTTGATTATAATCCGACACCTTACGGTAAAAGGATTTCAGCTTAAATAAAAAACAACCTTTTAAATTATAATTTCGATATGCTCCAGTTGAAAAAGTTGTGAACAATTTGTTACTAAACAAAATGTAACAAAAAAATACTATAAAATATCGGTGTCTTTTTCTCCTTTTATTCTCCTTTTATTCTAGATTGATGGTAGAGAAGAGTTAGAAATAAAGAAAGTTTTGTTATTAAATTTTATACATGACGTGTTAGTTAGAAACAAAAAAATCGTTGTGTTGTTGCAAAAATAACAATAATTGGAAAAAAAAACAAGGTAAAATCATGATTTTTTTTCGACCACTTAGATTATACAAACGACCTTCAAATCGAGGCTCAGAAAACTTTTTGATGTGATAAAACAACAACAAATTTCATCCAAATCGCCCCGATAGTTTTTGCACGATAATTTTGCAATCCAGCCTTTTCTGAAAAAATCGAAATTGGGTCCCAGACTCCAAGTTTGGTTGAAAATTAACGATTTTCACTCATAACAATGTATTTATTTCCTCACCTTTTCAATATTTTTTTCCATT
The DNA here is from genome assembly GCA_029963805.1 of Aromia moschata. Classification (NCBI taxonomy): domain Eukaryota; kingdom Metazoa; phylum Arthropoda; class Insecta; order Coleoptera; family Cerambycidae; genus Aromia; species Aromia moschata. The sequence goes on from JAPWTK010000181.1 coordinate 835,355, forward strand.
CACTTCATTCTGCATGATGTGGATCAGCTAAATCAAATCAAATCGAACTCTCTTTCACACCTTATTCTTAAAGAATATTGTTACTAGGCTGACGCGTTATTTGCAAATAACCGTAGGAGGTTGACGCGTGTCTCTTGTTTTTTATTTGTTCACGCCAGATACCGAGTGTTGTCGCGAGACAGCGCATTAATAATACCGATAAATATTTCGCTCAGAGATTAATTGAAAATAATATTGTGATCGGTCTTTAATGAAGAGCAAAAATGCGATAACCTGTTAGGACAGAGTTGTTAAAAATGGGACGTTTTATGTTGTTAAAAAATATCATATACGAGGGATATAAAAAATATACACTAGGCGCAGAAATTAAGGGGGTATAAAAAAAAAGATTTTAGGTGGTTTTCAAAGACCTGTAACTTTGGGAAAATGGTCGTAGGGAAAACAAAAGAAAAGGAAATTGAAGCTTCAAGTTTCTGGGTTTAGGATCTTGAGTTTATTTTTTTTAGAATCATCAGTTTTTGAGTAATCATAAAACCATCGATTTTTTTTTTGAAATTTTTGCTTGTCTTTTAAAAGGTCCACGGACCTCAATACATTTTTTTCGATATGTTAATCATAAACGTCTTTTAGATAATTTAATTCTATTTAATTTGACTTGTTATTGAGCCCTGTATGATGATTTTTCGCTGAGTATCCTTCGGTTTTAAAAAAAAAAAAAATTTCGAAACGAAATTGTTCATTGAAAAAGAGGAAAAAAATGCATAATCATGGATATTTGCATAACTTGGAATAACTGCAAATAATGGATAGACTAAGGATACTGACTGCAACTTTCTAACCTTAAAGTAATTTCCCCTAAAAACCCAAAGAAACCCTGATAGTTTCAAAGCGTTGCGGCTTTTCTTTCATAGTGCTCGGGATTACTGAAATTGTGGTTTGTGCTAAAATTAATGTGAGGATCGATTTTTCGCTTTTTGTTAATTTTTTTAAGTTAAAAAGGTTTTTTTGGTAATAATCCATATCAGTAACAATAACAGGTCAAATTAAAGATAATTAAATTATCTAAAAGAGATTTATGATGAACATATCGAAAAAAATTATTGAGGTTCATATACCTTTTAAAAGACACCCAACAATTTCGAAAAAAATTGTTTTCGATGGTTTTCTTATGATTACTAAAAAACTGCTGATGCTAAAAAATTTAAACCCAAGATCCAAAATTTAAAAACTTGGAGCTTCAATTTTCTTTTTTTTCTTTTCCCTACGACCATTGTTCACCAAGTTACAACTCTTTGAAAATCACCTAAAAATTTGGGATTTTCTTTATATCCCTTTTTTCTAATTCTTTATATCCCTAATTTCTGCGCTTAGTGTATATACGAGTTATACATGGCATTCGAATTCGGAATACTGATAAACCCGCCAGTTTATTTGCCATGTTTATGTCAACATGAAATAACTTTGTCTATTCGTTTGGTTGTTATGGAGACCAACTTTAATTTTTTTAATGACAATCTGTATGTTTTCTCATTTCTCTGATAGAGTAGCTTTTTTCTCTTTATTGTACACTAAAAATTCGATATGGTTAATTTTCGTAAAATAACATTTACTAGAAAGTATTCAGGAATGGCCGTATTTCATTTGTAATTTTTTTTTTCAAGTCTTCAATGGTATCTTGTCGATATATGTAAAATCTGTATTTTTTATTCCCACATCCACGTATAGTCTCTCTAAACTCAATGTGAAGACATATATTTTTAATTCCTTTGGGGCTAACGCCGCCCAATGGCGTGCATATATCTTTTATAAATTTGAAAATTGTGAAATAGTTTTTTCATTCAAATCATATAGGAGATTAAAATTAGCCTGCATACAAAACTCTTAATATTTGTAATATAATTTTCTGTAAATAATGCTCATTTAGCCAGACAATCTGAAAAAATTGTCTGTGTTAATAAACCTAGCTGAAATGCTACAGTGAAACGTCACTGGCGGAAATAAGTAAGAATTCCAAAAGTCATAAATCATTTTAACGACGTCGTAAAACATATTACGACACAATGGACCATATAAATATCCAACGCATTGGATTGGATGCAATAGCACAGTACTCTAATGGGTTACTGCAAATGGATCTGGCTGACCGACGGCTGGCTGGCTAAACGGACGCCGTTGCCAGCTCTTCGCCGGCAGGGAAGCGTTGCCGGCGAAGCATTGCCGGATAATTATTTTTTTCCAGCAATTTTGAACGCCTTATTTTAATGCTAACTAATAAATTTATATCTATGATTTTTTTTTAAATATTTCCAAACTAGCTTTCTAAGAACGTCACGAACTAACAGTTTACTGAAGTATGAAGTATAATTGTATAGTGAGCTTAGCAATTTTAGAAAATATATCTGACAACCTTGCTTTTTTTTATGTCTTCACATTTACATTAGAAATAGTATACATACATCGATGCTGCCAAGCCAGAACGGCATAAACGCCAAAATGGTCACTTTTTACTTTTCAGTATATTCAGAATTTTGTTCTGCATTTAACTGTACCAACGGCGTATCCGACAAAAATTTTCGCTTCTCAGAAAACTAGTTTAAATTCTGCACATGTGCCATTTGAAACAATCCAGTGCAGAGCTGAATGACACAGATAACGAGTGTTGCCAGATTACACGATTAATCGAACGAATCGATCGAATCGTAATTACACGAATAAAGGGTCAAATCTCACGATTTTTGGCGTTTGGTAACAAAATTCGTCACTTTTAATAAAAATGTAAAACTTTAAAAGCATTCAAATAATTTATTTAAATTAAATCATTATGGGTGTCCCCAAAAAAGGATAATCCTTGGGGGTTTTATAGCAAATTTAACGTTGAACAAAAAAGTTCCTATAAACATGGGTCCGCAAATGAAGCATTACTAATGAAAACCTCAAAAAACCACAAAAAACTTTTTTTTTACTTTCACTCAAGAAATGCTATGAAATGGTTCATTCATTCAAAAAAATGTCTCGAAGTCAACCTTTTTAGTACATCAAATTTGGAGTAGAATGTCGCCAATCTCTTTTTTTAGAAGACATTTACCGCTGATTTTGAAAATGAGGTCAAAAAAAAATTCGAGATAAAAGGAATAACCTTATTTATGGCAAAAACTAGGTTTTGAGTGAGAAAACATGGATATTACAAAAATGTATTTTTTCAAAAAATCATATCTCGGCAATGAATTACGGAAACTGAATTTTAATTTGATGTACTAAAAGATTGACTTCGAGACATTTTTTGAATCAATGAGCCATTTCATAGTAGGTAATTCTTGAATGAAAGTAAAAAAACACGTTTTTTTTTGTGTTTTTTTGAGGTTTTCATTAGTAAGACTTCATTTGCGGACCCATGTCATTATAGGAACTTTTTTGTTCAACGTTAAATTTCCTATAAAGCACCCAAGGATTAGCCTTTTTTTGGAACATTCTGTATATAAAGTCCGTCCCTGCCCCGTTTATAAGTATTTCGATTATGACGTATAATATGTACATCGTCACGTGTTTATTATAATTTTATTTGTTGTTTTAAAATAATACTTTTGTGAATTTTGTTACCAAATATATTTAAAAAATAAAATGTATTAGTGTTTGTTTTAATAATGTAATAAAAGTTTTTTTTTAAATAAATAATACGGTATTTTATTACTTGTTTTTATGTATTTCCAAAAAAACATTTTACATTTTTACGACTTTACACGACTTTACACGATTTTCGGTAGCCGAGTTACACTATTCTCCCTGTACTTCATCTGGCAACACTGTATTAAGGTAATTAACACTGTATTACATTCGTCCGTAAGGTTTATATGACATCGGATCCAATTTTACTTCAAAATAAGTATAATTTTATTACTTTTGCGAATTCTACGTCATCATTAGGTTCGTAAGAGCATGTTTTTAGAGATTTAATCAAGTACTATAATTTAAATTCAGATATATTATTATCAACGTATGTGGCGTTTGTGCTAAAATCACTGTCAGAAAAAGTGTTCAGCACAAACGCATTCACCACAAACCTTATGTACATTATACATACTTTATAAATTAAAGAAAAAGCTTTTATATGGTTCATTTTAATGTATTTTTTTATGTTTTTTGTATCTTGTTGTGTTTTATAATGTATATGATGTTTGATTTGACAAATATTATAAATTATTCTTGTCAATTATAAAAAAATAATATTGCTTATTTTTAGGCGCTTATACCGTTTCATTTCTTTACAGGTGAACATCTCAAGAACTAAAAAATTGCTATAATAGAGAACAAAATAAAAAATAAAATCATTCAAGCGCCGTCTGAACGATCAACTCTATTGCTCAATGCAAGGATAAATCATGAGCCCTATATTATTAAACAGCTTCATTTTTCTGGTTTTTTAAACTTGAACTAAAACTGCGTCTTTAGACAGAAATTGTAAAATCAAAACATATTATTTACCTTGTACCTTTGGTACATTTTGCTTTTTTTATGACAAAAACTATTGTAAAAAATATTACGAACAATAAATTTTAACGATTTTTATTTTGTATTTTATGTTAATACAGTCTTAAAACCAGTAGGTACATTATTTTGGCATCTTTTAATTTTGGCACAAACGACGTATTTTTGTTAACTTCTTTGTCGAATTTTTTTTCCAAATGCAAAATATATTTACCACATAAGCGACAAATTACATATATAAACATACATATATGTATGTTTGGCACAAACACCTATGCTACTTTTGGTATAATCACTGTTGATGTGTACTGATTTGGCATAAGAACCTTTTTTTTATTTTTGAATTTTTTGTGTGAGGTAGGCAAATACAGTCACATTGATTTTTTTTTAAATCTTATAAAAAAAATATACGTTTTTAACCGTTAGGCAATCTTTTAAGACGTATATCAAAAAGATTAAATGGTATTATATGTCTCCTGGAAAGTTCACCAGATTGCGTTTATGTCGTTCTGGCTTGACAGCGTCGACATGGTCTGGCAACAGTCTGGAATAATGCCTAAATCTTTTTGATAATTTATTTTATAGGAAATTTTTTTAAAGAAAAGTTGTTTGACTTTTTGTTTCCTTATTTCTCCGATTGATTTTCAACATGGCAATCATCTTTGTGTTATTTTAATAACCCTTTACATTTTTTTATTCATTTGTTTAGATTAGCCACAAAAAATTATGCAAAGGTTAGATAACAATATTATACAACTAGAAAATGTTTTGTTTTCTGATGAGTCCACTTTTACATTTCACGGCCACGTTAATCGTCAAAACTGTCGCTAGTCGCTAGGTACTGGTCTAAAGGAAATCCTGATCCAAAGGTTAACATTTGGGCAAGGATAATTGGAGACCATGTCATTGGTCTTTTTTCATTGATGATACTGAATTTATTTCATTTTATTATTCCACACTGTATTTTATGCCATGTGAATAAAGTCAAAAGTTATTTTTTCATTTTTTTGAATGCAGCCCTATGTAAGTAGGGCTTCAAGGCTTGTGTTTCCTTTCACACGTTTCATACACAAAATACGTCCACGTTTGGTCTATTGTAGTTGGTCTGTGACTTGGACCATTCCATGGCAAATTACCGTAAAGTCCTGGATACCTGGTGCGTCAGCATGAACCTGGTAACGGCAGGAAGACTCAAATCGAGTTTCACACTCCCGCAAATCGTCTTTTCATCCGACGATCCTGAGCTGATCCTCTAAAATTCACGGTTAATAAATATTTCCTCGCACTTTGCGAATTTCACACGTCAAAAATTCACCAGTCTACTCACCAGTGGCGGTGCGTGATATTTCAGTTAGCCATATCTTGAAAACGACGCATGGGAGCCACTTCACTTTTTAGGTGATGATTATACACCTCTTACAGAAAGGATTTATAGTGAAAAAACCGTCAGCAACGTTTGCGAAAAATTTTTCAAAAACACTGGAGCACTCCCTGGGTTCTCAGTAACGCTCTGTAGAATATTTGCAGTATTTTTTTTTTCATAATCTAGAAACAAATATAAGGAGACGTTTTTCGATTTGTTACAAAATATTTTTGTTTCAAAAAGTTATGGCCATTTTAATTTTGGGAAACAAAATGTTCCTATTTTGTACACTTGTTCCTAAGTGTACAGTGTTTTTGAAAAATTTTTCGCAAACTTTGCTGACGGTTTTTTCACTATAAATCCTTTCTGTAAGAGGTGTATAGTCATCACCTAAAAAGTGAAGTGGGTCCCATGCGTCGTTTTCAAGATATGGCTAACTGAAATATCACGCACCGCCACTGCTACTCACTCTGGTTCCCTATTGCTAAGGAATTATTAATTGAGAAGGGACAGGATAGCGGGATGTGGAGGGGGTGGAAAGTGAAAGGGCTTAAAACTCATTATATTATTAAGAGACAATTCATTTGTCAGAGGTGATATTCCGAAGGACGGGGATTTCGAATGGAAAATTAATAACATGGCGAATACACAGGGTCTTTTTGAATTAATCGTATGTACGTACTTTTAGTATTAGTATGGTTTAGAGATAGCACTAAAATATTAGACCGTCGGACAGTGAATAAAGATTGTTTATATAAGGAATAATTTATGATAAAGTATATAATTTCAGTTAAAACTAGTAAAACATAAGGACCTAAGTCTACTAGTCAGTCGCTCATTGTCCTTCCGCGAAGCGCGCTAAAGTATGACGTTTTTTATATAACAGGGGATGTACTTACTTGTAGACTTGTAGTTTTTTAAGCTTATGGATGGAAGCATGATATATTGTATAGCGTGCGAACAACATTTAAGATGGTATTCCAAAATTGCAATTTTTATTTGATTTATGCGTGATGTTATGTTCCTGAAAGTTGTTTGACTTACTAGATAATTCGCATTTCCCTATGTTTTGGAAGAAATATGAGACTTTTTTTCATGAGGTACAAGCTGTAATAAATTATAATATTTTTCGGTATTGTTCTTTCTTTGTCTGATTGCTGTCTTTGTCATGAACTATCGATAACAATGGAAAAAGAATCAATAGTACAAAAACTATTATTGTATATACACAAATATGTAACTTTTATGTGTATGACTACCATAAGTTTTAGTCCACAGTACGTGACCCCTTTTTTGGAATGGAATAACGGGCTGATTTTTCGTAAGTAGCGTCAGTTTGATGAGATGCCCACAACCTGTCAATGACAATTCTCAACAGCGGCATTTTACGAAGTGTTAAAGTGGAAACGGTGTCAACCGCATGATAATATAAGTTTTAATTAATACAAATTAACTTCCTAGTTCAATTCGAAGATATTAATACAAAGTACTCGGAAAAACGTTTGTTCTATAAAGAACCCCGCTCAAATCTTATAGAAATTGAAGTTCGGTCAAATTGGCTGAAATTTTGGAAAAAATTAGTTCAAGTTATGCTGAAAAAAAGTTCTCTCTCTCTCTCTCTTATAAGATTTAAAATATTATCGTTTTAAAACTATTGAAAAGTTGTTTTGATAAAAGATTTGTTTACTTTGTAAAAAAATCGTTTTCTTTAAATCCTTTTAAGCCCAAAAACTCTCGCCGCATGCGTTACCTCTCGCGAATGACGAGCGCGCATACCGTGAGCGAGACTGGTGTCGGTTTTTTGGCGCACATCAAAGAAACATACGTGTGCGTTCGCATTCAATTTGGACGGGTTTTTGTGCAGTTCTAGTTTAAATCGAGACTAGTGCGGAGTTGTTGACATATTTATATGTATTTGTGGCTGGACGCTGGAAAATGAAGTGGTCAAGTGAACAGTGTATGGAATTAATAAATCTATGTGAACAAATCCCTATATTACGGGATCCAAAAAATAAGTTTTATTATTCAAAAACGAAGAAAAAGGATACATGGGAAACAATTTCAAAAGGATTAAGTATGGAAACTTAATGTTATAGCTAGGCGCTCTATAGCAGATATGGCCTTTCTTAACACTGATGTATATATGTTTTTTCATTATTTTGGAGCCTATTTTACTTAAAAGGTATTCAAAGTCTTCTAATCACATACGTACAAATCTACCAATAAATCGGAGCTCATATGTCGAGTTCTTCTTTTACATAAATGGGTCATCCACCATCGTCTATTTGTGTTATCTTTTTTCTTTTTTAATAAACTACTAATAACTACAAATGCGGCACTGACCATAACCAACTCTTTAGACATTTTTACCACGCATGGATGGAGCGATTTGAGCACACACGCATATGCGGCAGTAAAAGTTTCAAGGAATGCTCTGAGCGCGAATGGATTGAGAGCTCCGTCAGCTGAACCCGCTTGAATAAATACCTAATTTTCTTTTGCTCATTTAAACCTACAAACGAAGCTAATGAATGTAATAAACTTTATTTTTTTTGTAGTATCAATAATTGGGCAGAAAAAATGATAAATACAGTCTACAGCACAAAATATTAAAAATAACACAATCGCTAATAATGCTATAAATGCTAAATTGTTTGTAGTTTATTGTAGTAACAAAAAAAATTCATAAACTCTATTCAGATGAAGGAAATATCGGGCATAACAAAAAATAACGGAGTTATATGAAAGTGCGACATTAGCTCGAAAATTACAAACGACGCTAATTAATGTAATAATCTTTATTTTTTTGTAGTATCAATAATTGGGCAGAAAAAATGATAAATATAGTCTGTAGCACAAAATATTTTAAAAAATGCAATCCCTAATAGTGATATAAATGCTATATTGTTTGTAGTTTATTGTAGTAACAAAAAAAAATCATAAACTCTATTCAGATGAAGGAAATATCGGGCATAACAAAAAATAACGGAGTCATATGAAAGTGCGACATTAGCTCGAAAACTACAAACGATGCTAATTAAAAATAATGCAATCGCTAATAGTGATAAAAATGCCAAATTGTTTGTAGTTTATTCTAGTAACAAAAACAAATTCATAAACTCTTCAGATGAAGGACATATCGGGGGTAACAAAAAATAATGGAGTTACACATATGAAATGAATTTTATGCTGTTGACTGACTTTTGAAACTTTGGAACTAATAATTATTAATCCAAAAATTAATGGTTGCCAAGGTACAGCGTGTCAAAGTTATAATATGAATGTCGATTTTCTTTATTAACTTTTTTTGAAAACAAATAATTTTGCACAAAATTTCGAAACTGGGATTTTTTTCGGGATAAAAATGTTAATTTGTTAATTATTTTGAGAGAACGCTTTTTGCATTTTGAGGAAATAAATGTCGTGCATCTTTTTTTCCGTAAAAATAAGTAATAACTATATTCCATGTCTCACATTGTAGTTAACTAACAAAAAGAGAAATTTTAATCACTTCATTTAATAATAATTACCTAATGTGATCTGAATTTTTCTACCATGAAAACCTATAAAATGGCATGTCACATGAATATATCTTTATTCACATTGAAATTAGTTCCACCTTCCTCCGTTTGTAATTTTCCAAAAGTCAGCCAACATCACAACATTAATTATTGACAGTTATTAAATTAGGTAACTACAATTTTTCTTTTAGTTAGCTAACTACGACGCAAGTGGGATATTTACATTACAATTTGTTATTAATTTTTTAGGTAAAAAAGGGGCGATTCTTATGTACCACCAAACCTTCCTCTGTAAGATCATTAACAAAAAAAAAATTATAAAAAAAACCACCAAAATTTGTGAAAAACATTGGTTTTTAAAAAATGTAGTTAAGGAAATCGAAATTAAAATTATAACTTTGACACCCTGCATCTTGGGCACTACCATCTACTGAATTAACCCATTGATTAATCATTAGTTCAAAAGAGTTTCAAAAGTCAAACCAACAACATAGAATTGATTATTGATAATTATTAAATTAAGTAACCAAGATTTTTCTTTTTGTTAGTTACCTATGATGCAATACCTAATTATTTATTACATATTTTTACACATAAAAAATGCACATCTTTTCGTGTAACCAAAATACCGCTGTAAGCGTTCTATACAATCTTCATCAAAATAATAAAAAAATTAAAATTTTTTTGCCCGAAAAAGAAACCGAATTTCGAAATTTTGTGCAAAAATGTTTGCTGTCAACGACATTATTAAAAAAGTAATAATAATAAAATTATATCTTTGACACCCTGTATTTTGGTTACTTTACTATTAACTCTTGGACTAACAATTATATTATTGGTAGAAGGGAAATTTCAAAAGTTAGCCAACAGCATAAAATTTATTATTTTCTGAACTACTTATTTTATGAATTACTTTTGAAATTGAAATCAATTATGTAAAAATAAGTACAAAAAGAAAAATCTTAGTTACCTAATTTAATAATTATCAATAATTAATTTTATGTTGTTGACTGACTTTTGAAACTTTTTTTGGACTAATGATTGTTAATCCAATAGATGGTAGTAACCAAGGTACAGTTCTGCGGCATACTCGGTACATAAAAAAAATCGCGCACAACTTTTATACCTAAAAATTAATAACAAATGGTAATGTAAATATCCGCTTGCGTTGTAGTTAGCTAACTAAAAGAAAAATTGTGGTTACCTAATTTAATAACTGTCAATAATTAATTTTGTGATGTTGGCGCACTTTTTGAAAATTACAAACGGAGGAAGGTGGAACTAATTTTAATATGAATAAAGAAATATATTCATATGACATGTTATTTTATAGGTTTATACATATATTATTAAATAAGGTGATTAAAATTTCTCTTTTTGTTAGTTAGCCAGTTTACAAGTTATACAAAGTTACTTAGTTATACAAAGAATCTTCGAGTGAGTTTAGTTGTCATGGCATGTATTATGATTATTAAAATTCGTATTTTGTTTATATAGTTCTAAGCAGTATACCATGTAGTTTCAGTAAAGTGATATCAAGTTTTGTTATCAGAACAAGAAATTTTGTCATTGGGAAAACACTGTTTTTACAGTGTACACACTTACCTATTTCCACACATACGTATGTATGTATGTATGTGTATGTATGTAAGTATGTATGTCTGTATGTATATAGTATGTATATACTAGTTAATGAAGCCACAAACGTTTACTTTCCCTTAAAATGATTAATCATTAACGTTATTCAACAGTTTAGGTCTCTCAAAACTGTGTAGTACTACAAACATTATATCGTGTAGTTTGGAATTTTGACTCATATCCCTATGTTATGCCGATCCTACTAATAGAGTAGAATGTTATAATAAACTCACATATTTAGCGTTGTATTATTTTTAATTTTTGTCTGTAGCTTCTTCTCCTATATAAAAATAAAGTTACTGATTACTAGCATCGTTGTAGTTTTCGAGCTATGTCGCACTTTTTACTCCGATTGTTATGCCCGATATTTCCTTCATCTAAAGGTTTTGCATTTTTATTGTTACTACAATAAACTACAAATAATTTAGCATTTATATACTACTAGCGATTGCATTATTTTTAATTTTTGTTGTAAACTGTATTATCATTTTTTCTGCCCTATTGTCTCAAAAAATAAGTACTCTTACACTCGTTGTAGTTTTCGAGCTATGTCGCACTTTCATATAACTCCGTATTTTTGTTGCCCGAATTTCCTTCATCTAATAGGTTTATGATTTTTTTGTGACTACAATAAACTACAAACAATTTAGCATTTATATCACTATTAGCGATTGCATTATTTTTAATATTTTGTGCTATAGACTGTATTTATCATTTTTTCTGCCCAATTATTGATACTACAAAAAAATAAAGTTTACTACATTAGTTAGCATCGTTCGTAGGTTTAAATGAGCAAAAAAAAATAGGTATTTATTCAAGCGGGTTCCAGCGTGACGGAGCTTGGATTGAGGACGCACGCATATGTGTAGCTTCTCACCGTATGCGTGTGCAGGTTTGTACGCCCCTTCAGATGTCAAACTGTTTTCTTTTTTTGGTTACCAACCCTTTACCGCACAAATGGCGACAAATTCATATCTTGCGTGGATTATGGGATAACCATTATATGTGTATATTTTTAATCACAGAACATGGCACTTATTCAACTGGCGTATATCGACATTATCATTTCTTTAACTATCTTTTTGAGGCATTTCAATAAAAATTAGGGATCACATGGACAAAGTACAAACATATTTATTTGAAAACAGATACAGCGTGGTCTACAGTCATATTTATATACATATGATTATGCCAAATTTGCACGTTATTATTATATATTATTATAGAAGAGATAAGAGAACGGTTTCTTCTCTCTTCTCATCAATCTTAAGGATTTTTTCGATAAGAGAAATTTAAATATCGCAGTTGTATATAATTTTTTATAACTTTTTTGAGATTCAATAAAAATTTATGTAGGAGTAATGACTCTTTAGTTGTTTCTTTTTTTTTCAGAAATAATAGCAAGAGAATACAATTTTTAACACATCTTAAATTACACCGGCACAGAAAAAAAAAGTGGTCATTACTTTTGACCAGACCCACTGAATCCGAATTTGAGGTCGGTTTAACCCATACACCCTCAACATTTTGAGTAAATTGCAAAAAAAACGGTAAAAATCGCTAAAAATGGTAAAAAAATGCAGTTATGCAAGCGATATTTTTTTACAAACTAGATCAAGTATGTTTATTATGTATTTCGATGCGCTGAATCCGAATCTGAAGTTGAGTTAGCTTGTCAACTCTCCAAATTTAGAGTAAATTGCAAAAAACCGCTAAAAACCGTAAAAATTTATGAAAACGTTATGAAAACGAAAAAAATGTTTTTCGAACTAGATCTAGTATGTTTTTTGTGTATTTTGATGCGCTGAATCCAAATCACAAGTTGATTTAGCTGGTAGACCCTTCAAAGTTAGAGTAAATCGCGAATAACCGCTGAAAATTGCTAAAAAATCGTGAAAAATTGCAATTATGCAAACGAAAAAAAAAAAAAAAAATGTTAAACTAAATCAAGTATTTTTCTTTTGTATTTTGATGCGCTGAATTCAAATCCGAAGTCGGTTTGGCTTGTACACCCTCCAACTTTAAATAAATTGCGAAAAAACTTTAAAAATAGCCAAAATCGTAAAAAATAGTCATGAAGTAGATAATATCAAAAAATAGTATTGTTCTTACTCACAGTAATAAACAAACCATGATTCCTTTCAAATTATACTATAACATCAATAGATTGTAATTTAAATTAAAAAAAAACGACCTTCCTTGATTTTACACTGTTCTTCGCTTGTATCGACTACAGTGAAGAATAAGAACAATTTACTCTAATTTTGGAGGGTCTATCAGCTAAATCAACTTGTGATTTGGATTCAGCGCATCAAAATACACAAAAAACATACATGATCTAGTGCGAAAATTTTTTTCGTTTTCATAACTTCAATTTTCACGATTTTTAGCGATTTTCAGCGGTTTCTTGCAATTTATTTTAAAGGAGATTTGACGAATTATATCAACGTCAGATTCGGATTCAGCGCATTGAAATACATAATAAACATACTTGATCTAGTTCGTAAAAAAAATTCTCGCTTGCATAACTGCATTTTTTGCTATTATTAGCGATTTTTAGCGGTTTTTTGCAATTTACTCAAAATTTTGAGGGTGTACGGGCTAAACTGACCTCAAATTCGGATTCAGCGCATCGAAATACATAACCCTAGATGGGTCTGGTCAAAAGTAATGACCACTTTTCTTTTTTTGTGTGCTAGGTGTTATTAATACAAAAATAAATCTTTGATGTTTGTTTTAATCTGATTAAAAACAACAAGCATATTATGAAAATATATTTATTGTATTTTGGTGCTGACCTTGTAAAGTAGTCGCGCTATAAAATGAGGTGAGAAAATCTGTTAACAGGGAATACCTTTGACCAAAAGAAAATATTTTAAGAATATTAAACGACTTACCATTTCATTAAACAAAATCACCGACCAATATTAGCAACAAAAAACAATGAAATGCTTGGACTTCTTCGTGGCAATCTTAGATTAATATAAGCGAAGAAGCAAAACAAACATGTCCAAGGGAAATATTTATGTTATCATCCAATATCGCTACAAAAACATGGTAATGTTTTTAAACAATCGACAATGTAATTTAATTAATGGTACTGGAACTGGATGTACCGAATAGAAAAAATATTTACAATGTATGTGAATTAAATAAACTGTTGTAACTAAGAGAGATAAGGAAGGGTTAATAACATTTTAATTAGTGGTATAACAGAGTTGCAAACAAAAATATTAGTGACCTTTGAATAGATATTTTTGAGTAGTTAAAGTTGAAGAAAGAATAACCTTTGGTATATTACAATAACAAAACAATAGAAGTATACATACGTCCTTCGTATTTTTTAATGCAAAACTTCAAGCCGGTTGTATTGTTGGTTCCAATATTGATTATATCTGCATATTTTCTAAACAATATATATGTAAAAAATTAATTTAATGTTGTTTTCGATATTTCATAACAAAAATATTATAGATCCGATAAAATATAGTAAAATATATTTTATTTTTTCAGACGTTATTTGTTGTGGTATTTTAAAATACCACCAGATTTACATAGCACTTGAAAAAATATACGATAGGTACGTATACGTAGGTACATTCATAAATCGGTAAATTATACAAAACGAAAATAATTTCGCAATTCGTTGCTATAGCAACTAACATAATAAATTGTTCAGCTTAGTGTGAATAGAAATATTTTATATTAAACAGAGTGCGGATTAGTGTGCAATCAAACACGTCGGTTTATACAGTATTAATTAATGAACTTGCCATAACCGGATGCGCAAGGATTAACACTTTGAAAATATTACTTTTCCATTGTGAAACTGACTTTATATCAGACTATGTATCATTTTGTTAAATATATTTGGCAGACGCACACGATAACTGTCCAAACTGTCTATTTAAAAATAAGATTATTCAAACAAAGACATTAAAAAAAACGTCATCAAGTCTGGATATGAATGAGAGGCGTGTTTTACTTGAAATTTATTTTATAAATGGCAGCAGAATCAATGGTAATTGGATATACACAGTGGAGACTATAACTGGAATATATTCGCTAGCGGGGTGGTGAATGATTTTTCAAAAAATTCACGAGACACGTCAACATTTAAATGTATTTACCTACATTTTGCAAGTAATGTGAAAAATATAGCCCTTCAGGGGTGGCTGAAACCACCCTCGACATGATTTTTTCAAATGCAACCCTATGGCTTGTGACCCCTCAATTGTAAAGATGGTGGAAAGAGGAATCCAACGCACTGATCAAATTTTAATTTTTAGTATGTTTGTAGGGTTGTAGGTATACAATTAAAACATAATTTTGTAGTTTAATTTATTTTTAACGCAACAATTTCGTACTCAAAATGTGTGTTGTTTAGTTTTGGAATGTAAACCTTACTTTTCATATGTCCCCACAAAAAATTCCAAGCAATTTTTTGCCACAACTGATATTTGTTATTTTTTGCTAGTGTTTTTACACGGACGCAAAAAGTAATTTAGTTTGTATGCTGTATTCAGAGTTTGAAACGAAATGTTATTTCAAATTGGTGAAAATGTCTTATTTAACTGAATCACTAAAAATCGAAATTTTGATGATGATTGGATATGGTGATAGGGCGCGAACTCAATGCGAAGTTGTTCGCTTGTTTCGAGAAACGCATCCTGACTTGCCACCACTAAATCAAGGTACCATTAGTAAAATTGAGGCACAATATCGAGAGATGGGTCATGTCAGGAAAGTACCGAGTAAGAGGCAGGTTGTTGTTAATGACGACACGAAGTTGAATTTGTTGCTTGCTCTAGAAGAAAATACAATCACTCCAGCCCGTCAACTGGCCCGTGATAGTAATCTTAATCACAAAACAGTTTTAAAAATACTTAAATATGAGAAAAAACGCCCATATAAAATGCAAGCTGTTCAAGAGCTACTTGAAGATGATCCAGATCGACGAGTGGAATTTACTACCTACTAGAATAGAAAAAATATTTACAATGTATGTGAATTAAATAAACTGTTGTAACTAAGAGAGATAAGGAAGGGTTAATAACATTTTAATTAGTGGTATAACAGAGTTGCAAACAAAAATATTAGTGACCTTTGAATAGATATTTTTTGAGTAGTTAAAGTTGAAGAAAGAATAACCTTTGGTATATTACAATAACAAAACAATAGAAGTATACATACGTCCTTCGTATTTTTTAATGCAAAACTTCAAGCCGGTTGTATTGTTGGTTCCAATATTGATTATATCTGCATATTTTCTAAACAATATATATGTAAAAAATTAATTTAATGTTGTTTTCGATATTTCATAACAAAAATATTATAGATCCGATAAAATATAGTAAAATATATTTTATTTTTTCAGACGTTATTTGTTGTGGTATTTTAAAATACCACCAGATTTCATAGCACTTGAAAAAATATACGATAGGTACGTATACGTAGGTACATTCATAAATCGGTAAATTATACAAAACGAAAATAATTTCGCAATTCGTTGCTATAGCAACTAACATAATAAATTGTTCAGCTTAGTGTGAATAGAAATATTTTATATTAAACAGAGTGCGGATTAGTGTGCAATCAAACACGTCGGTTTATACAGTATTAATTAATGAACTTGCCATAACCGGATGCGCAAGGATTAACACTTTGAAAATATTACTTTTCCATTGTGAAACTGACTTTATATCAGACTATGTATCATTTTGTTAAATATATTTGGCAGACGCACACGATAACTGTCCAAACTGTCTATTTAAAAAATAAGATTATTCAAACAAAGACATTAAAAAAAACGTCATCAAGTCTGGATATGAATGAGAGGCGTGTTTTACTTGAAATTTATTTTATAAATGGCAGCAGAATCAATGGTAATTGGATATACACAGTGGAGACTATAACTGGAATATATTCGCTAGCGGGGTGGTGAATGATTTTTCAAAAAATTCACGAGACACGTCAACATTTAAATATATTTACCTACATTTTGCAAGTAATGTGAAAAATATAGCCCTTCAGGGGTGGCTGAAACCACCCTCGACATGATTTTTTCAAATGCAACCCTATGGCTTGTGACCCCTCAATTGTAAAGATGGTGGAAAGAGGAATCCAACGCACTGATCAAATTTTAATTTTTAGTATGTTTGTAGGGTTGTAGGTATACAATTAAAACATAATTTTGTAGTTTAATTTATTTTTAACGCAACAATTTCGTACTCAAAATGTGTGTTGTTTAGTTTTGGAATGTAAACCTTACTTTTCATATGTCCCCACAAAAAAATTCCAAGCAATTTTTTTGCCACAACTGATATTTGTTATTTTTTGCTAGTGTTTTTACACGGACGCAAAAAGTGATTTAGTTTGTATGCTGTATTCAGAGTTTGAAACGAAATGTTATTTCAAATTGGTGAAAATGTCTTATTTAACTGAATCACTAAAAATCGAAATTTTGATGATGATTGGATATGGTGATAGGGCGCGAACTCAATGCGAAGTTGTTCGCTTGTTTCGAGAAACGCATCCTGACTTGCCACCACTAAATCAAGGTACCATTAGTAAAATTGAGGCACAATATCGAGAGATGGGTCATGTCAGGAAAGTACCGAGTAAGAGGCAGGTTGTTGTTGATGACGACACGAAGTTGAATTTGTTGCTTGCTCTAGAAGAAAATACAATCACTCCAGCCCGTCAACTGGCCCGTGATAGTAATCTTAATCACAAAACAGTTTTAAAAAAATACTTAAATATGAGAAAAAACGCCCATATAAAATGCAAGCTGTTCAAGAGCTACTTGAAGATGATCCAGATCGACGAGTGGAATTTTGCGATTTATTGATGACTTGTATTGATCAAAACCAGTTATCTTTAGAGTGGATAGTTTTTCTCTGACGAGGCTACTTTTACATTAAATGGGCACGTAAATCGCCAAAATTGTCGTTACTGGGCTGAAGAGAACCCCCATTGGATGAGGGAACTTCATACTCAGCGCCCACAGAAAACTAATGTGTGGGCCGGAATAATACAAGATAGAATTGTAGGACCATTTTTCTTTGATGACACTCTTAATGGAGCAAGATACTTGCGTTTACTCCAGCACGAACTAATGCCATGCATGTCATTTATTTCCAAAACCCCTTAAACCCTAACTTGACCGACGCGACGAGAGGTTATGGTTTCAGCAAGATGGGGCCCCACCACATTATGCTGCCATTGTTCCTCAGTATCTGAACAGAATTTTTCCCGGTAGGTGGATTGGGAGGCGAGGTAATATTGAGTGGCCAGCAAGATCTCCAGATCTTACACCACTGGATTTCTTTTTGTGGGGACATCTTAAAAGTAGGGTTTACATTCAGAAACCCAACAACATAGCAGATCTGCAGGAAAGGATAAGAGAGAAAATCGAAAAAATAACACCGCAAATGTTGCATAATGTAAGGGACGAAACCTACCACAGACTGGGATGCTGTCAATAAGTGAATGGTGCACATTTTGAACAATTGTTACGTTGAAAATAAATTTAATTTTTAAATTGTTTTAATTGTATGCAACCCTACAAACATACTAAAAATTAAAATTTGATCAGTGCGTTGGATTTCTCTTTCCACCAGCTTTACAATGAGGGGTCACAAGCCATAGGATTGCATTTGAAAAAAATCATGTCGAGGGTAGTTTCAGCCACCCCTGAAGGGCTATATTTTTCATATTACTTGCAAAATGTAGGTAAATACATTTAAAAGTTGACGTGTCTCGGGAATTTTTTTGAAAAATCATTCACCATCCCGCTAGCGAATATATTCCAGTTAAAGTCTCCACCGTGTATGTATGTACTCGACGAGAGTTGTGTATGAGGACTTCAGGGAAGTTTTTCCACACGCAGTTATTCATTTCGACCATTCCAGCCGGTCAGTGAAACGCTTCCTAAATTGTATCGGCAAACTGGAAGCATCAATCGGAAACAAGGAAGTGGTAGTCCCAGAGTAAGGACAGAAGAAAACGTTGAAATGTTTAGGTGAACGATAATGGACAATTCAGTAACATCAATTAGCCATCTGAGCCAACAAGTGAATCCGTGTTATCGAATTGTGAAATATGATTTGGAGCTCCATCCATATCGTCTGCAACCTACACACGAAATTCTCAGAGCGGGCAAACCTCTAGGACTAGAGTTTTGCCAATAGTTTATTAACCACTTTAACAATAACGATGCTGTCTTCGAAAAAGTTTTTTTTTGCTCATGAATTTGACTATGTTCCATCTTTCGGGCTATATTAACTCTCAGAATATGAGAGTTTGAAGTGCAGACAGCCTTCACTTTTATATTGAACCTTCACTACACCCATAAAAAATTACGTTATAATTATTCTTAAGATTAAGAATAGAAATATGTCTTTTTTGCTCGTCCAACTTTTATGACGTTTTTTTTAATGGTTCGTTACTAGGAAGTTGGACAAAACTAGTTTTGAAATAAATTTTAACACAAAAAGAATCTTGCAATTACAGGAATATCGCTTGGTGATTGACTAGTTTATATATTAGTTTTAATAAGTAATGTATGTAATGTGAAATGTGCAATAAAATTAGTGATAATCTTTAGACTTTATAGCATAACAACATACATTAGTGATCTATTTAAGCAATGTATGTACTCAAAAAGCAGGCGTTCTTTAAAAACAATATGTAAATCAATGGCTACTTATTGTATAAGTGTTTTATAAAGTGTCCAAGGAACCTGGAAGAAAAAAAATCGCGGAATTTAATGAATGGAAAGAAAAAAATGAAGAAGTGATGATTTCGTATTTCTTAAATATCAAGGAAAAGTATGAAGTTTCATAAATATGAACCAAATCATCAAACCAAAGCAGTTTGGAGAGACAACATTTTGATGAGTACTTGATGATTAAAGTAATGGGTGTCATTTCTTAACAATATTGGCAAGGTAGTCAAGGCATAATTTTTTGAAACGTTATAGGTTGCACTAATCAGTACAATTTCATTTTCTTTATGAAAAAACAAACAAATGAAAAACTAATAATGTAAAGAAAACCGTAGAAAACAGAAACTAAGCATTTCAACGACTACGTTTCACAATATTTTGACATGTTGCTGCATGAAAGATCCCGCACAAAATAATAGGATTTCTGACCTCACTAAAAACTTCTGAAATTTTTATATGTTGTAGGTTATGACCCCCTGATTAAAAGTTCTCATGGACACAAGACCCAAAAATGGACAGATTTTGAGATATAGAGGTTAGAAGGGCATTAATTGCCTCTACGAGCGCCGTTGTGTGTGAATGAGTGTGGGTGTAGCTGTGAGGCTTTCTCTTTTGATTTATGGTTAGTGTTTGGTTCGCGGGAATTTTCACTATGCTCCTACCCAACGTTTACAAACAAACGTCAGGATTTCCCCTATCCACCACCTGGGGACGCGCCACGTCGAGGTTCACCTCCCCGCCCTCTTAGACAGTGAAGAAGGTTCGTGGTGTGTGTGCGTGTGAGTGTGGGTGTGTGTATACGTGTGGGTGTGTGTATACGTGTGGGTGTGTGTGTTATGAGAGATTTGTCTAATAAATCCCTTTTTAGATTGTAGTCATTCAATAGACCTCATACGTGGTATTTTATGGGATTCCATTTAAGAAAAATGGTTGATAACATATTAGAGTGATATATATGAATAATTTTAATATTCCTGAGTGAAAAAGTAATATAATTATAAAATGGTTTGACCTTGAATGATCTTGAAGCGCAAGATCAAGGTCATGGTCAAGTCATATTCAGTCAAGTTAAAAGCATAGGGTCCCACTTATGAAAATCAGTTAGACCTTGTAAAGACCTTCAAGGGCAAGGTCATAGTCAAGGATTAAACTGCATTAGATTGTACGAGCAAACTCCTACATCTTTTGTCATTTTTTCTCCGGTTAATATACTATAAGGTAGAGGGAGGTTTGAGTAGGACAGTGTAGGTATAGCAGTACACCTACTAATCTAATCAAGCATTTATATGTCGGCAATTAATGACCAACTTAAAGCAATATTGGCAATACTTAAGAAGTAATCACGTCTAAACTCAATTGACGTCTAATAACCAACTGTAATACATAACTTCGTTTACCACTTAAAAATATCAATGACCAATGACTAATATTTTATTAGATATTTTATCTAATAAAGTATTAGTCTGATATTTTATTTTAAGTTTTTATTACAGATATTTATTAGAGATATTATTTACTTGTTAAGTATTGCCAATATTGCTGTAAGTTGGTCATTAATTGCCGACATCTAAATGCTTGATTAGATTAGTAGGTGTACTCTCACACACACACACACCCACACACACACACACCACGAACCTTCTTCACTGTCTGAGAGAGCGGGGAGGTGTACCTCGACGTGGCGCGTCCCCAGGTGGTGGATAGATGGGATTCCCGACGTTTGTTCGTAAACGTTGGGTAGGAGCATAGTGAAAACTCCCGCGAACCAAACACTAACCATAAATCAAAAAGAAAGCCTCACAGCTACACCCACACTCATTCACACACAACGGCCCTCGTATAGGCAATTAATGCCCTTCTAACCTCTATATCTCAAAATCTGTCCATTTTTGGGTCTTGTGTCCATGAGGAACTTTTAATCAGGGGTCAAAACCTACAACATATCAAAATTTCAAAGTTTTTAGTGAGGTCAGAAATCCTATTATTTTGTGCGGGGGCCTTGCAGCAACAAATAGCACACGTGGAAATCCGTATTTCGACTTGTCCTAAATCAGGTCGTTCAGTTCCCCGCGACTGCATATCTATCCGCTCGCTGCGTTCGCTTCAGACAGGCAACAATCGAACAATCACCCGCACTCACACGCTGCACCCTTCACCATCGTGAGAGATGAAAACCACATCATAAACACGAAAATCAACTTACTCGGTTGTCAACGAAAGACACTGCACTGGGAAGCATATCGTGATCGTGGTCAGCCATTCTGCCGTGCGGAATCACGACATTGCACTGTTTTCCGAAGCCGTCTAGATAGAATGCAAATCCTTCCAAGTGCGGAAATTCGATCGGGCAGGCGATGACGATTTCGTTTTCGTTTTCTTAGCACGGTTGCTACTACCGCATAAACGTGGAAACGGTTGGCACTACTGGTTTCGAGATGCACGGTGAAAGGAGAACGAAGACCGAGAGACATTGTTGACGGTTTGAAGAGCGATAAGGTTAAATCGTAAGATAAGTTTTATCGGTTTTTGTGTGGTATTATTAGCTATGCAGAGTGTATAAATATGAGATGAGTATTTGGTAAATAGTAAGTACTGTTTGCGATCCTATCCTACCCTTGGCCTTAATTTGATAGAAATAATATACAGTAGAGGTCATAAGTTAAGCAACTAACAGAATATAACCCATTTATTCAAAAAAAAAAAAACGAAGAAACAAAAACAATGAAACACGTGCATTAAAAAATATATAATTACAAGGTATCCCAAAGAAAAGAATATAAAAAAACATAAATTTATATGAAAATAAAATAAATAATATAAACTGCTCGTCAAAATTAGCGTAACATTTTTTTAGATTAGCGCCATTTGCGTTCTATTCGAGTTAGAGATTTGTGGTTTTAATTTTGGTAGCCTATAGGGTTGGTTTGAATGCCCCGAAGTGGATACGCTCTGACTTCAACGGTTCGCCGTCCACACCCCAAAAAGCAACCCCCCATGTCGAAATTTCAATTCGCAAGATTTTGATGGCAATTTCAGAGACATGCGGAGGATGGACTAAGATGAACGATGTCGGAAAAACTCTATTCCGGCCACATTAAGACCTCCTCAATGTGTGCAAGTTTCATCTGTATTTTGTCGTTGTCCCATTTCTTCAACCCATTTCCAAACCCATATAAAGCCACCCCATATGCATTTACGTAGTGTTTTGCGTGATTTGACCTCTGTTGGCAAATCCATAGATATTAATATTGCCTAATAAATTGATGATAGGTGAACTCCTTTCATCTTTTGACAACCCAAGCATCCCTCTAGGCCACACCTACTCCGACCCACCACCCCAGTCCTCTGATTCCGCCCCCGTGTAGGGTTGCGTGGGATGTCTTTATTTGTCTCGAATTCATGTCATGGCATTACTTGGAGGCTCTTGAAGTTGAGGGAACCACTGTGAACGGCCGTTTCAGCACCACATGTGATATTCCATCTCCAACTCACCCCACTGAAAATTTACCGCACTGAGGGGTAGTAAGCATGTCTTGATGCATGGGATCCTTTTCGGCCCATCTCGAATCGTTTGTCTCCTTCAAATCCTCTTTTTCGTTTTCCATTTTTGACACCCTCCAAAAAAATTTTTGAGTGGGTGAAACGATACGGTATTATTCACACTTACCGTGAAGCATGGTGGTGGTAGTGTCTTCGTCTGTGGTTGTTTTTCCCGAGGTGGGCTATGGGGTTGGGCCTCTGTATCAAATAATATAATGGATCTAATTATGGACCATTTCATGTATAACGATATTTTGCGAGACTACAATGCTGCCATTTGCAGAAGAGGAGATGCCTTGCTATGGAGATTTCAAAATGATAGAGACGCAAAGCATATGGCAAAACTAGTAACAGAGTGGTTGGATCAACACCATATTAATATTTTATCGTGGCCAGCACAGTCTCCCGATTTAAACCCCATTGAAAACCTACGGGAGATTGTAAATACATGTGCGAGGCAGAACTCATGCATAACGAATGCAAATGAACAATCGGAATTCAACGATTAAACAAATACTTGTTACTTTTAAAAAAATGTTGATTAAACGTTTGCTGCATTTTTTTCCAATGTTTTTTTCTAACAGCATATCTTAAAATTTCAGAAAAATTAAGTTACCTCTGCAAAATAAAAATTTTCGAAGCTCTAAAAGTAACAGATTTTTTTAAAATGTCTGAGTGAAATACTGATCATATTTTGTAGATTTTGTCTTCATAGTGGTGGTATTACCAGAGGATTTTTCATTAACTCTGGACGATAAACTAAGCCTTACAACATATCTTGATGGAAATCATATTCTAAGAGGGTACAATACAACCCCAATAAAATCCAACCCTTACAAAAAAATGTTCAATGACGTTTTGTCCACATTTTATTTCCCTTGGGCGGTTTTATGCTCTCAGTGCAACAGTATTTTTAATTTTCAATTTTAGTTTTCGGAATATTCTTACTTCAGTTTCCTTGTAATTTCTAGACCTTTTTTAGTGGTTTTATGGCTAATTAGCTAGCGTTGCTTTGTGCCTTGTGTGTTTTGGCATTTCGCAAACGGAAGTCTGATAACTATAACACTGATTGCTCTGAAGATAATGTAAGTAATGTTTTTCAATGTAAGATAAAAGTTTGAAGCTCAAAAAAAGACAGAAACTACTATTAAAGCCAATGTAAGTAATACAAGATGGAAACTTCAGATCTGCTGCTCAAACAACAAATATCAAGCGCAACATTTAAAATTCATTGTTCACCGCCATTTCCAAAGTTTGGCAAGAAATTCATGACAATATCATTTATAATTTAATAAGTTCAATGGCCAGTCGTTGTGCAGACGTGATCAAGAATGAGTGTTATGCCACCAAATATTAATGTTTCACGATTAACTGTGGCATTAAATTCATTTTATTTGATAGTGTACTAAGTTGCTTAACTTTTGTCTACCTATTATTTTGACTATTGTAAATATTTATTATGTATATATTATTTATATTAATATATATTTATAGTTTTATATTCTCTTATTATGATACTTTATGTGTTTCTTTGTTTTTGATTCTTCGATTTTTTTTGAATAACTGAATTTAGTTAGAAAAACTAGAAGTAGTTCTGTTTTTTTTTCAAATTGTGTTTTTTTTATAATATCTAATGATTTGTTTTTAAGTCCACTATTTCTTTGAAGATTATTGCAAGGATATCTCCCGTTTGAGCAAATTTTTTAAAACAATGAAATATGCTATATTACCAAGGGCTGTTAACGTTCATGACATGAAAAAATATTACCACAAATGCCTTAGAATGTTTCGCTTGAATACAAACAAAAAAAATACCTCGTTCCTTACTGCCTTCCGTAACAGCAGCTATAATAAAGCCTCATCCTCTTCTTTCCATCGTTAGGATTTGGGAAATAAAAAAAAATAAGTGGTCATATTCCCGAAAAGCTCTCTGTGTAATTTCTAAGCCATTACGAAAACCGAGCACGCAACAACTTACACGGAACAGTTTTGCTCACGATACATCCAGATAACCGGCTCAAAATGGTTCTTCAACGTCGTGGGAATCGTGACCTAGCTTCCTGTGTGTTTCTGCAAATATCACAGAATCAAGTAGCAGGTGCTTCATATTTTACTATACCAGGTGTGAAATGAATGTTACACCCGAAATGTAAAGAGAAACGTCCACTAAGTGAGATAGACGCTGACTACCTACAGTGCCCACACTCCAGTAGTCATTGAAATAGGGAGGGTACAAAATCGACAATGACCCATCTGCTGAGTGGGCTCGATAGGTGTGGCAAGGGCATCTGTCTTTTTCATTTCATTTTATCCTTCAGTTAGGTTTTACTTACTGTGTGTACAGAGTGCCCGATGTCATCTTAGCAGATAGGAAACAGTGAGTAAACCAGTTGTCATGGGATATTTAAGGCATTATCTATAAACAGCTTTCGCAAAAATGTCAAACTTTCCTTTTCTCGTAATTCACAATAACACTTCTTATCTCGTCAACAAATGAGTGACATAACTTAGTTACTCATATACAGGGTGTTTCGCATAAGAACCGACACAGAGCAGGGGCATGTAGGGAAACCTAAAGTATGGTGATTTAACGCAACTTACCTTGATACTAGTTTCACCCCTGAGAAGTTATAGGCCTTCAAAGTGCGGTTTCAAATTTCGAAAAAAATCAATATCTCAGTTATATTTGAACTTAGAAAAACCAAATTTGGTATACGTTGTGAGTGTACCATGAACATTAATCGACAGTAAGTAGAGTTCAATTGAAGCATTTTAAAGAGTTGATTAGAGATGATGCAACATTAAAATGTGACAGAATTTTTTAACCCGTTGGCGGACTTAAAAAAAATTTCATCTTATTTTATGGGGAGTTTGATTCTAAAACTTTTCTTACTCTTGTTATTTTTCAAAAAAAATTGTCGTTTTCAAGAAAAACTCAAATAACTAAAACACTTATTTCAGCAGTGTTATTTAAAATCATCGAAAATTCAAAAGTTGGCTATGAAATTAGACGTCAAACTTGACAATCAGGAAAAAAGTTACTTAATTTTAGTTAACTGTTTGCCGAGTGTTTTGAAAATAGCCGGAAAGTTTTCATTTAGCGAACAAGTTGACATGATATTAGTGTTAGGTTTCTGTGAAGGAAACTGCAGAAGAAGTGTTGAAGAATATCAGAGAAGATTCCCTAATCGTGTGATCCGCCATAGAGAAACATTTTCCAATGTTGAAAGACGGCCTCGAGAAACAAGCAAGTTTTTCAGTAGCACTCGAGACCGTGCAATTGCAATCAGGGCACAAGACGAAGAACTAATTTTGAACATAATTGAAGATGAACCACATATCAGTACAAGAAATTTATCTCGACTAACTGATATATCGCAAACTTCTGTGCACCGAGTTATCAGACGTAATCTACTACACCCATATCATATTCAAAAAGTGCAAGAATTGTTAGTGGAAGATTTGATTAAACAAGTGATTTTTTGTCAGTTTATTTTACATCAAGACATTCATTTTCAAAAGAAAATTCTCTTTACTGATAAAGCTTGTTTCACCCGCAGAGATATTACAAATCTACATAACTATCATGAGTATTCCGAAGTAAACCCCATTCAGTAACTCGACATTTCCAACGCGAGTTTAAAATACATGTTTGGATTGGTATTATTGATCGGTATTTAATTGGTCCGCCTCATTTTAGTATTATTGTTAGATACTTTTTAAACCACCAGTATTCAAATAAATGAATTGGACGAGGAAAGATTTGCCCACAAGTTTGGCTTTAACGATCACCAGACCTCAACAAATGTGACCTCTTTCTTTGGGGGACGTTAAAAAGAATTTGTGTATTCCTCGCCAATTGCGTCCCAAGCAGAATTGTGGAACCGTTAGAAACAATCAGCGGTTATTGGAAAGAGTAGACTTCAATTTTTGACGAAGAATAAATTTATGGCTGAGAGAAAATGTTGATCATTTTGAACAATTTCTATAACTTATCGGTGCGGATCTGTTATTTCTGTTGTTTAAATTGTTTGTTTTTCTATCAAATTGTTCTTATTCCAACTTAACAACCAATTGTTGGTTGGTTGTTAAGTTTGACGTCTAATTTCATAGCCAACTTTTGAATTTTCGATGATTTTAAATAACACTGCTGAAATAGGTGTTTTTGGTTATTCGAGTTTTTCTTGAAAACGACAAAGTTTTTAAAAAATAACAAGAGTAAGAAAAGTTTTAGAATTAAATTCCACACAATATAAAATGAACAATTTTATACATATAACAAAAAGTCCACCAACGGGTTAAAAAATTCTGTCAAATTTTAAAGGTGCATCATCTCTAATCAACTCTTTAAAATGCTTCAATTGAACTCTACTTACTGTCAATTAATGCTCTTGGTACGCTCACAACGTCTACCAAATTTGGTTTTTCTAAGTTCAAGTATAACTGAGATATTGATTTTTTTTCGAAATTTGAAACCCCACTTTGAAGGCCTATAACTTCTCAGGGGTGCAACTTAATATAAAGGTAAGTTGCATTAAATCACCATATTTTAGGTTCCCCTACATGCCCCTACTCTGTGTCGGTTCATATGCGAAACACCCTGTATATGTAAATATTTTATTTATTTGCAATCCTCTAATGGCATGTGGTTTAACTTATATTTAATTTCATTTTTCCATTGCTTTGGTACTGGTGAATGTATTTTCTATTTATTAGTTATAAGTGTTTCTTTATATTGTTTTACATATTACATACTAAATTTCGAATTTTGTTTTCTTAACAATCTAATTTTGTTGTCTTGGTTGTACAAATTTTAAAGTTTTTTTTTCTTTCATATTTTGAGTGTACTGGATCTCATATTAAACACTAGTTGTTGGAGCTGACTTTATGACTGATACCTATTTACTTTGCTATTACAAAGGTTAAGTTGAGTAGGTTTTCGGCTAGACTTCGCCTTTTATTTTCCTATTTGAAATTGTAAATGTATGATTTACTTTACTCAATAAAGGCATATTATTATTATTATTATTATATAGACGGAGTACGAAAGTTTTAGTAAAAAGAGAAAAAATATAATGGCGACTGTCGGAAGTGGGCGAGGCCCGACAGATACACTTCCGAGATGAGACTTGCTAACTAACTTACAATATGGCTGCTGTTCAAATTCGCCGAAAAAGGCGGAGTGGGGACTAACCAATACGATTATCGCCAATTATAACGCCTAAGAACTCGTCTATATTCTGTCCTTGTTTACATTTCTTCTCACCCTACTCACTGTTACTATCGGCTAATATCACAACGGACACTCTGTATATTATAGTAGAACTGTTTCAATTGATAGTAAAACCACAGCATTAGCACGACCAACTCAATCACTCGATTATCGGCGCTTTGAAGTAAGTAAGCCAGATTTCGTGACTTTGGACTACTGGCCAATGCATGCGTACTAACGTTCTGCAACGGAACGAGGTGTATTTGCCATCAGGGTTGTACTAGACATTTAAAAAGTATGTTTTTGCGTTCATTTTTACTTCATGAATATGTAACAACAATATTAAATACCTATGTAAATAAACAATAATTTAACCCTTATTAAAATATTCTTGAAATGGACAGTAATTTATATTTGTATTATCCATTCGTAGTAGTCTTATAAAGCACACAATTTTTAAATACGTCTCTGGACTGTCGATGCGACTAACCCATCTACCTACTGAGGGCGCTGCGCAGCATGCAATGCTGGTCTTCTTTATGTTCTTGCGAATTTTTCCAGAATTTTCGGTCTTTTCTGTAATTTTGTGTTTCGACCAATTTTCCATGCATTTTCTTCCACGTCCACGTAGTTGTATCTAAAATACAATAAAACTGAAAAAAAGGGCAAAATAAGAGGTCTGTCTGTCTGTATGTTTATTTTTTTTTTGAAAACACAATAACTCGAGAACGCTTTAAGGTAACCACTTGAAGTTAGAGACACTTACGTACCGTGTCGTGATCTGAAACTAATTTTATTTTGACCTTGATCGGTCAAATTTGTCATTAAATTTGACACTTGACAATTTGTAAAATTTTTAGAAAAAAGTGTACAATTGATTTATCGCTGAATATTCTAGCTCTAAAAATATAATTTCTACAGCCATTTAAAAGTGGGACAATATAAAATGAACACACTGTACAGTCAGGTTCTTTTTCCCTGTACAGTAAACTTTTTGAAGGTTGCTTAAATTCTGATAATTTTTGTAGTATAGTGTTACGAACGCTGGGCCAGTCCGCCCCTGCCTGCTTCGATGATCCAGCCAACTGAACGTCGATGACGTACGCGGGCAGCGCCCGCGTCGAAAGATCGCGGCTTTTGCCCGATGGTTCGGGAATCGGCCCGGAAGCTTCGAGATATGTCCGCAAGGAGATATAACGCGGGGTTTCGACGCGGGACAGTTTAGTTCCTATTTTGAATATCGGCGCGGCGTTCCGTGTAACGCTCTAATATAAATTGTATAAAAAATAAATTAGTATAGTTAAATAGTGTTAGTCAGTAGTTGTAGTAATTAAATAAATAGTGTTAGTTTAAAAGTGCGGAGTCAATTTTTCACACCTCACGAACCCGAAATAAATAAAACGTTACATTGGTGTCAGGTGTGGCGTGTGAAACAAAACAATAATAAAAACATTTAAATAAATAAACTCGCGATAAATAAATTAAGTGAAATGGCTTCAAGACAGGTGTTTTTGAAGGACCTTAAAGTGGCGGATTTGAAAAGAGAACTCGAAGAACGGGAGTGCGAGACGACAGGGAAAAAGGCCGATCTACAAAATAGACTTCGAGAAGCTTTGGAAAATGAAGGTGAAAACCCTAATACATATTTATTCGACATTGCTGGCGATATAAATTCGGCGTTGCAAAGTTTGGAAAACAAATTATTAGAAAACTCTGGAAGCTTGAGAAAAAATCTAGAAGAGAAACTTCTAGAAAATGCCACCAAAATGCAACAGGAACTCCAGGAAAATTCTAGTAACTTAAGAGGGATGGAACAGAAATTAATAGAAAACATGGATCAAAAACTACTAAAAAATTATACAACTTTAGAAAAGAAAATTACGGAAAATTCTAGTTGGCTCCAGAAACAAATGGACGGCAAATTTGGGGAAATAGAAAACAAATTAGTTACCGTAGAAGAAGAATTCCAGAATAAGTTTCTAGAAGTAGAGAGAAAAAATCGCAACGCTGAATTTAGAAAGTGGGGAACAACAACGAGTGGTCAATACCGCTCTGAAGTCACCTGGTAGCGACATCGACAGGTTGAGTAAACCCGAGTTGAGCAGTCACGTGGAAATTTCGAAAATTCGCATGAAACCTCCACAGTTTGACGGTAAGAGCTCATTGGTCAATTATCTACGACAATTTGAGGCTGCAGCGAGGGCAAATGGTTGGTCGTTGGCAGAGAAGGCTACAGCGCTGACGTTGGCGCTACGTGGTGACGCCACAGATATTTTACAGACGCTTTCTCTTGAAGAACAAGATGATTACCATCAACTAGTTAAACACCTCGAAATGCGTTATGGTCAGTCCCATCTCGAGCATGTCTACCACTCGCAGTTGAAGAACCGCTGTCAGAAAAAATAACGAATCTCTGCAGGAATTTGAAGCGGACATAGCGCGGTTAGTTCGTTTGGCATATTCATCTACGCCGGAGAACGTCATGGAACGACTAGCCGTGCAGGCATTTTTAGATGGTCTGCGTGATACTGAGACCCGTCAAGCTCTGACTCTCGCTCGTCCCAGCAAGTTGGTGGATGCTTTGGCGCGAGCTTTGGAATTCGAAGCTGCTAAACAGAGTTGCAGAGGTCAAGCTAAGGTCCGTAGGGTGGAGGAAGGAAAATTAGGCGAGTCGTCGAGGGCATGTTGGAAAAGAGGCAAATTCGGTGCTGGAATTGCGGTAAGGTTGGACATGTCCGTAGTCGCTGCCCTAGAAATAAGGAAACGTCACCCTCGTCGGGAAACTAAAGGAGGTTGACCGTAAGGGGCAATCGTCAACCTCTAAGAAGCAAGCCCCAAAGAAAATTGCACGAGTCGCATCTCTTCAACACCCGTCTAATAGTGTTTTTGTCGATGGACTAGTCGATGGAAAAGAGAGACTGTTGCTATTAGATACGGGTGCAACGAGAACTATCATTAGACCAGATATTGCTGGAACAGCAGCAAGAATTACTCCGACCAGCTGGCGATTACGTACTGCAACTGGAGATCCCGCTACCATTCGCGGTGATACCAACATCACAATTGTCATTGGAAACGTGTCGTTTGAACATCGAGCACTGGTAGCTGAAATTGAGGATGAACTTATTCTTGGAATGGACATTATGAACACCAAGGGATTTGAACTGGACTTCAAGAATAATGTTCTGAAAATAAATGGAGAGGAAATCGTACTACATCGAAAGACGGAGGAAACAATCCGAGTTGTCCTGGCAGAGGATACGGCAGTGCCAGAACGAAGTGAAATGATCTTGGACGCTCATTTGACGGTAACCCGTGTGTTGGAAATATAATGATGTTTGAGCCAAGGTCTCACGACGGCGAGGTAGCAAGAGGAATAGCTGTAGGAAAATCTCTGTTGCTGACCGAGAAAACAGTACCGGTGAGAATAATGAACCTCAATCATCACCCAGTGAATCTAAGAAAAGGAATCATTTTAGGGTACTGTTCTTCGGTTTCCTCCGTCATTCGAAAGTTAGATACTAGAGGAAATTCAGTTGGGAGGATTACAGGCGAGTTATCCAACCTCCTGTCGTCTTCCTCAAGATCCTTGAGAAGTGATCAAACGACGAAGCTAAGGAGTCTAATTACTAAGTATGCAGACATTTTCGATAATGGGCAAGGAGGAAAGGGCAGGACAAATGTAATCCGACACAAAATCGACACAGGCGACGCTCGGCCTATCCCACAAACAGCAAGAAGATTGCCATTAGCCAAACGCGAGGAAGCCGATAAAATCGTTCAGGACATGGAAAAAGATGGGGTCATTGAACCATCTAATAGTCCGTGGGCTTCACCAATT
Organism: Aromia moschata; assembly: GCA_029963805.1. Classification (NCBI taxonomy): domain Eukaryota; kingdom Metazoa; phylum Arthropoda; class Insecta; order Coleoptera; family Cerambycidae; genus Aromia; species Aromia moschata. Next base: position 867,680 of record JAPWTK010000181.1, read on the forward strand.
GTATTGGTAAAGAAGAAAGATGGCTCTACCAGATTTTGTGTGGATTACCGTCAATTAAACAACGTGACAAAGAAAGACAGCTATCCATTGCCTAGAATCGATGACACCTTGGATACTCTATCAGGATCAAAGATTTTCTCAACCCTAGATTTGAAGAGTGGATATTGGTAAGTGGAGTTGGCACAACGAGATCGAGAGAAAACTGCGTTTACTCTGGGTACGGGACTATGGCAGTTTACCGTAATGCCATTTGGATTATGTAACGCTCCGGCAACCTTCGAGAGGCTGATGGAAACAGTGTTAAAAGGACTCTCTTGGAAGACATGTCTTGTGTATCTTGACGACATCATCGTGGTTGGAAAATCTTTTGAGGATCACATGAAAAATCTGGAGGAGGTTTTTCAACGTTTGCGAACCTCTGGCCTAAAGCTTAGCCCGAAAAAGTGTCATCTATTCCAGAAGGAAGTGAGGTATCTGGGCCATGTTGTTTCCAGTCAAGGAGTGGCAGTGGATGACCAGAAGATCAAAACAGTGCGAGAGTGGCCAGTACCCGGCAATAAGCACGATCTACGAAGTTTCCTCGGGTTATTGCACTTACTATCGTCGATATGTGCCCGGATTTGCCAATATTACCAAGCCACTGACTCGACTCACGGAAGGAGAAAGACGGTTCCAATGGGACGATGAATGCAGTGAAGCGTTTCGACATTTAAAGGAAGCGTTGACGAGTGCACCTATCCTGAGCTATCCTCTCCCAGATGGAAAATTCATTTTGGATACCGATGCCAGTAATGTGTAGGTTTGGGAGCAGTTTTGTCTCAGATTCAGGACGGCCAAGAGAAGGTTATTGGATACTTCAGTAAAACCTTGTCGAAACCTTGAGCGAAACTACTGTGTTACCAGGCGGGAGCTACTGGCGGGTAGTGAAATCTGTCGAACACTTCTATAAATACCTGTATGGAAGGAAATTTTGCTGAGAACGGACCATGTGGCGCTAAAATGGCTTCTACAGTTCAAGAATCCTGAAGGACAGGTAGCCAGGTGGATAGAGCGACTCCAAGAATTTGATTTCGACACCGAACATCGTGCAGGCAAAGTTCACCGCAACGCTGATGCGCTATCCAGAAGACCCTGCTTTGAGGATTGCAAACATTGTCAGCGGGCAGAAGAAAAGGACATCTTAGTATACAGAACGACGGCGGTGAACGATGATTGGCTGTCGGAAAAGGTTTTGAAAGACCAAGAGAATGACCCGAATCTGAAGCCAATTGTGAATTGGAAGAAAGAAGATCGGAAACCCACTTGGGAGGAGGTATCGCGGTATTCACCAACCGTAAAGTCATACTGGGCTCAGTGGAATTCCCTCGTCTTAAGCGACGGACTCTTAAAACGCGTTCTGGAGAAATCAGATGGTACCGTAGAGCGAAAACAACTGATAGTCCCCAGAAACAGAGTGCCAGAGGTATTGGAGGAGATCCACAATGGAAGCACTGGCGGACACCTAGGAGTAACGAAGACGCTGGGAAAAGTTAGGGAGCGTTTCTACTGGGTGAACTGCACTACTGACGTGAAGGAGTGGTGCAAGAAATGCGTGGTGTGCGCTGCGAGTAATGGTCCGCAACGGCACCCGAAGGCTCCAATGCGACAATACAACGTGGGTAGTCCGTTTGAAAGAATTGCCATCGATGTAGCAGGTCCGTTTCCGGAAACAGATAATGGAAATAAATACATCGTCGTCGTGATGGATTATTTCAGCAAATGGGTAGAAGCGTATGCCCTTCCAAACCAAGAGGCTTCTACTGTGGCGGACGCTCTCATCAAGGACTGGATTTGTCGATTTGGTGTACCTCTGGAATTACATTCGGACCAGGGGAGAAATTTCGAGTCGATTCTGTTTCAGAATGTGTGCCGTACACTCGACATCCGTAAGACGAGGACAACTGCACTGCATCCGCAGTCAGATGGAATGGTGGAGCGAATGAATAGGACCATCAACCGGTACTTATCCAAAGTAGTCTCTGACCATCAGAGGGACTGGGACCAGTTTCTCCACCTGTTCCTGCTAGCCTACCGGTCGTCGGTTCACGAAACAACTGGGCAAACACCTGCAAGCATCGTCATGGGCCGTGAACTGCGTCTACCCTGTGACCTGAAGTTCGGCTGTACACCAGGGACGACGTGGCTGGAGAGGACTACGTCAGTACTCTACGCCAGAGAATGGACGACATCCACGAACGAGTCCGTTCAAATATCCAGGGCGCCAGCGACCGCATGAAGGAGACCTACGACATCAACGCCAACGATGGCAGGTACCAGCCCGGTAACCAAGTCTGGTTATATAACCCACAACGTCGTCGTGGGTTATCTCCAAAACTTCAAAGCTCCTGGGAAGGTCCGTATGAGGTCGTCACCAGGATTAACGATGTAGTCTACCGAATCCAGAAGTTGCCAGGAGGAAAACCCAGGGTGGTCCACTTCAACCGTTTAGCCCCTTTCGCCGGAAACAATGACGAACAAGCTGAAGCCAGAGTTCGACACGTCAGTCCACCAGACGGCGAGCTCTCCTTCGAGGAATTCATGTCGCTTCATTCCAACGGCCAGAAAGCTCGCTACGGTGTAACGCGAGAAGAACCACGTGACCTGTTCCAGGCTCCTGCTGACTTCTGTCTTGCTCACTGCGTGGCAGCGGATCTCCGAATGTCCCGAGGATTGCACTTACCTTCAAGAAGGCGTTTGGACAGTTGGAGGAGTTACGCAGACAAAGACCAGAGGTTGGACGAGTCCTTCATATCACAGCGGCCGAGCAGGAGAAAGAGAGGTCCGTTTTCATTTGATGACCAAGCAGCTATCGCACCACAAACCAACTTATCAAACTGTCTGGGACACACTAGTCGAACTGAGGGATGTGCTCTTGTCCCAGAACATAAGCAGTTTGGCGATACCGAAGATAGCCAGCGGACTAGATGGCCTGGATTGGAGGGTGATCAGGAGTATGCTAGAAGTCCTCTTCCGGTTTACTGGAATTGAGATTCTGGTATGCTGTTATAACCCCAGGAGATCGCTCAACGGGAAGACTGTGGACTGCTTCTTCTACCAGACCTCCCGATGCAAGAATGGGTCATTCTGCAGGTATCGACACGGACCAGAGGACGATACAATTCGAGACGAAGTGTCTTTAAGGAGGGGGCAGTGTTACGAACGCTGGGCCAGTCCGCCCCTGCCTGCTTCGATGATCCAGCCAACTGAACGTCGATGACGTACGCGGGCAGCGCCCGCGTCGAAAGATCGCGGCTTTTTGCCCGATGGTTCGGGAATCGGCCCGGAAGCTTCGAGATATGTCCGCAAGGAGATATAACGCGGGGTTTCGACGCGGGACAGTTTAGTTCCTATTTTGAATATCGGCGCGGCGTTCCGTGCAACGCTCTAATATAAATTGTATAAAAATAAATTAGTATAGTTAAATAGTGTTAGTCAGTAGTTGAAGTAATTAAATAAATAGTGTTAGTTTAAAAGTGTGTGAGTTTAATTTTTCACACCTCACGAACCCGAAATAAATAAAACGTTACAATAGTATTGATATTTTTTTTGCTTTTTTTGTAGTACAGTATTGATTTTTTGAAAAGCCGGAGTATATCACATACTTCGAAAATATTAAATCACTTTCACAGTTCTTAAACTCATATTAAAGGAAATTTTCAGAGTATCTATCTGACTAGAACTCGCTGTGTTTTATTAAAATTAGTATTTAACAACCTAAAAATTACGCAAAAGTAGAAGCCCCTGATGATGAAAATATTATTTTTAAAAACCTTAAAAAAAGAATACACATTTATAATGAATGTTATAGCTTGACGAACAATTTTTCGCTACATTCTTAAATTGAATACAAAAAAAGTTATTTCTCCATTATGTGTCGTACGGTCGTCTCTTTCTGTTTTTGTTTTGGGCTGTAAAACGTTTAAAGAGATAATAGTTATAAGAGCACTTCGTTATTTCGTCCTGTTATGAGACGCTAAAAATAGAACTTAACGAAGTTCGATTTTTAAACCCACCTCGATGTATATCATCTCCTGCCACAGTTTTTCTCTTTAAGTCTCCAGGATTATACAACGTATCACTTAGAACTTCTCCCGCACAGGCTTGAAATGAATTACATTATCCGTAAAATGAGGAGACGATTGGATGCAGAAGTTTGTGAAAACAAACTTTGGATAGCATCACTTGCTAGAGAGAAGTTTCCATTCGTGGGTGGGCACAATCCACCGGTACCGAAGGCGTCACATGTGGGGAGGCAACTCAGTTTTAGATGACACAAAGAATTCCCCTGAAGGTAGCAAGAGTTGTGAGTTATGTCACCTGAGAAACAGACCAGACGGTATCTGTTTTGAAAAATTTGTTATTAAACAAAATGTAAAAATACTCTAACATTTTCGTGTTTTCGTCGAGAACTATTCATTTTAGAGAAAAAGTTGGAGAAAGCAAAACGTTCTGTTATTAAATTTTATATAGGGCGTGATGTGCTAGGAATTAAAAAAAATCGTAATAAAATTGCAATAATGGGAAATCATGTTTTTTCATGATTTTTTTTCGACCACTTATATTATACACGGTGGAGACTTTAACTGGAATATATTCGCTAGCGGGGTGGTGAATGATTTTTCAAAAAATTCCCCAGAAACGTCAACTTTTAAATGTATTTAGCCTACATTTTTTCAAGTAATATGAAAAATATATCCTTCAGGGGTGAAACCAACTTCGACATGATTTTTTTCAAATGCAACCTTGTGGCTTGTGACCCCTCATTGTAAAGCTGGTGGAAAGAGGAATCCAACGCACTGATCAAATTTCAATTTTTAGTATGTATGTAGGGTTGCATACAATTAAAACAATTTAAAAATTAAATTTATTTTCGACGTAACAATTGTTCAAAATGTGCACCATTCACTTGTTGGCAGCATCCCAGTCTGTGGTAGGTTTCGTCCCTTACATTATGCAACATTTGCGGTGTTATTTTTCCGATCTCCTCTCTTTTATCCTTTCCTGCAGATCTGCTATGTTGTTGGGTTTCTGAATGTAAACCCTACTTTTAAGATGTCCCCACAAAAAGAAATCCAGTGGTGTAAGATCTGGAGATCTTGCTGGTCACTCAATATTACCTCGCCTCCCAATCCACCTACCGGGAAAAATTATGTCCAGATACTGACGAACAATGGCAGCATAGTGTGGTGGGGCCCCATCTTGCTGAAACCATAACCTCTCGTCGGTCAAGTTAGGGTTTAAGGGGTTTGGAAATAAATGACATAGCACTGGCATTAGTTCGTGCTGGAGTAAACGCAAGTATCTTGCTCCATTAAGAGTGTCATCAAAGAAAAATGGTCCTACAATTCTATCTTGTATTATTCCGGCCCACACATTAGTTTTCTGTGGGCGCTGAGTATGAAGTTCCCTCATCCAATGGGGGTTCTCTTTCAATCATTTAATGTAAAAGTAGCCTCGTCAGAGAAAAACTATCCACTCTAAAGATAACTGGTTTTGATCAATACAAGTCATCAATAAATCGCAAAATTCCACTCGTCGATCTGGATCATCTTCAAGTAGCTCTTGAACAGCTTGCATTTTATATGGGCGTTTTTTCTCATATTTAAGTATTTTTAAAACTGTTTTGTGATTAAGATTACTATCACGGGCCAGTTGACGGGCTGGAGTGATTGGATTTTCTTCTAGAGCAAGCAACAAATTCAACTTCGTGTCGTCATCAACAACAGCCTGCCTCTTACTCGGTACATTCCTGACATGACCCATCTCTCGATATTGTGCCTTAATTTTACTAATGGTACCTTGATTTAGTGGTGGCAAGTCAGGATGAGTTTCTCTCGAAACAAGCGAACAACTTCGCATTGAGTTCGCGCCCTATCACCATATCCAATCATCATCAAAATTTCGATTTTTAGTGATTCAGTTAAATAAGACATTTTCACCAATTTGAAATAACACTTCGTTTCAAACTCTGAATACAGCATACAAACTAAATTACTCTTTGCGGCCGTGTAAAAACACTAGCAAAAAAATAACAAATATCAGTTGGCAAAAAATTGCTTGGAATTCTTGTGGGGACATATGAAAAGTAAGGTTTAAATTCCAAAACTAAACAACACACATTTTGAGTACGAAATTGTTGCGTTAAAAAAATAAATTAAACTATAAAATTACGTTTTAATTGTATGCAACCCTCAAACATACT